>PVIY010063409.1:0-10510 GCA_004026745.1 Myrmecophaga tridactyla | reverse complement strand
ACCTAGGAAAGGGGAAAGCAGAAAGCCATAGAGACAGTAACCCTAAATTCTAAGCAACTTTTCTTCTTACTTCTGAAGTTAAAATTTCTTATTCTTCCCCCAAATAGGATCAGCTAAAGCTCCACTTTTAAAGATCAAGAGTAGACTATTGGGCGGCTGCCGTGGCTCAGCAGGCAGAGCTCCGACCGTGCTGGAGGTCTGGAGTTTGATCCCTGGTGCCTCCTGCCCGTATGCAAATTAAAAAAAAAAAAAAAAAAAGAGTAGACTATTGAAGCCAATTTTGTGGCTTTGTTTTACAAGATTTCTATTTCTTCTCAGGAGGGGAAAAAAACAAAAAACACATGGCACCACAATACCTGGAAACCAGTCAGGTTAAAAGTCTACTGAGCTTTTATTTCATTACTTTTTTCCTCCTGGCTTCTTTAATAGGCACATCTCTGTGCAGCTAAGATTTTTCAGGACCATACATGACCAATTCTCTACATAAAGTTATAATTTCCCATTTACTGACCTCAATTTCCACTGATGAAATTGAGTAGTGTGACACCAACAAAATAAACAACAACAACAAAAAAAATGGCATAGGAACAGACCTCTCAAGAAACAGCCAGTGTAAGTATCACCAGATACAGGGCTGAAAATGAAAAATAGAAAATACAGTTTAGACACAAGTATTTTGAAAATCTTAATTATAAATAGGGCTTTTCAGGTTGATTATATGCACCTGTGATTTCTCATTGCCTAAAGAATGAAATCCAAATTCCTGGCAATTTTTCTTTTTCTGGGCTACTTGCTTCTTTGCAGTCTCCCATATGTACATTACTCTTTCTATGACTGCTTTTATTGTAACACTCTCATGTTCTAGAACTTCCAGCAGCCCCCCATTTGCCATAAAAATGGTTCTTAAGTGTGCAGGCAATGACGTCTAGTGCACATGAGTTTTAGAACAAAATGATCTCGGTATGAGTTCTAATCCTGCCCTTGGCAAGCTATGTGATTCGGACAAGATAATTAATCTCTTCTCTCCAGTTCTCTCATTTTCAAATGGGAAATAATAACAGTGCCTGCCTCACTGGATTGTGTCACAGATTAGTTGAATTAATACAGGTAAAGGCTTACTGCAGTGCCTGGCTACTGTTATGCCTTCCATGGATAATTAATAAGATATACAGATTCTCATAGGATTTTCCCCTCTCCCATTTCCCATTGTTATAATTCGCATTTCAGAAAAAGTGACCAACTTAGAGTTTTGTGAAGGTGCCATACTAATGTCTTCTGCGTAGGATGGCACACTCATATTCATCTTTATGAGCCATGATCTGAGCCATGATCTCTTCAAGAATTCCCCCTCTTCCCCTCTTGCTCATGCAGTATTCCTCTTTCCTCCCCTTTCTCCTCCCACTTGGAGCTACTTCTGTACCTTGCTTCTTCACTTGCACTCCCTTCAGCTGAGGACTTACATCGAAGACCCATGAACTGGGCAGAACTTCAGTCCTCCTTTGGTGAGGAGAGTCACAGAAGCAAGCAGAAGATTTACAGCAACTCTCCAATCTGAGGAGTTACCCATTTCCTCAGAAAAAAGATTCAAGAAGACTGCTAGGTCAAAGTACCAGGGAGAGAGTTGGCTCTCCTCAGTGGATGGCACTGACAGAAGGAAGATACGGCCCTGGAAAATGGGTACAAAGTTTACCTTGGCTCCTCCTTGCCACTGGGAAAGGAGAAGGAGGAAGCCCTGGAGTTCACAGTCAACACGAGAGGCAGATCTTGACTCCAGAGAGAGAAAGCTCTTGTCTCCAGAACCCAGAGCAGCCACACGAGGAGGTACCTCATTGTCAGGCATCATGCAGCACCAGAAGGCGTGGAGTTGGGCTGTTGCTGGCTGCACACACTGGTGTCTCAATAGCCATAGATATTACTGAAAGCACATCATTGAACGGAAGACTGTATGTGCATATGCATAAGATGGCATTATTCATCAAGTTGAAAAGGCTGCTCAACATGCTTTTCCTTCCACCATGATGAAGTTTAAATTTATCCATGTTATAGGTAGGAAATTGTCTTTGCTCCAATATACCAGTAAAATATATACTATAAATAATTCCAATAGCTTACAAGGAATTAAAAACTTATGTTCTCTATATTGTCTTCAACAAATCATACAGTCAGAGCCATCAAATATATTTACACTTAATAAAAGTTTCAGCATCACAGTTCCTCATCTGTTATCTAAGTTATACATGTAGGCAGTTCTCTACTGCTTTGCCAGTGTGAGAGGGCTGTTCCAATTAAAATGAGTCAAATAACTTTTCCAAGTTATGATAGAATTATTTATAGATGCCAAGAGAGCATTTTCTTCATAGTACAGTAGTTGTTCTGCAGTTATTATTTCAAAATTAACTTATCTTAGTAATATACAGCATAGCCCCCAGAAGATATGGTCTGGTAGGAAAATGGGTACCTGCTGGAGAAATTTGGAGCTTTAATAACAAAATCCCCTGACAAGCAGACACTGAATGTGTTCTTTAAACACTTCAACTCGTTTTATATGAAAAGACCAACCATTTACCCCCAATAAACCAGAGTAATAACTTTTCCTATTGTAGCTTGCTTACACCTAATACCTGGGCATAGTCCATCCCATGGGGCCAAGAATTTGTGATGCTGTACGGACATGTCCACTGGGAGTGCACTATCTCTGTTGGCTGTTTTGAGTACTAGGGCCCTGGAATCCATGCCCTAAGAGCCTCCAGCCTACTTCTAGGTCTGGCACGAGCTTTTTAGTCCTAGGCTCAAGTGGGAGGCACTGGAAAGTGTTTGTGGGAGCTATATTTAGAAGCTGGATATGCAGGCCAAGGCACCCATGAGCCAGGCAGGAGTGGAAGGAGACGGAGGTGGGCAATGGGCTGGAACCAACTCTCTGTGCTGCTACATTTGGGCACAGGACTTGAAGGAATCCAGACATACAAAGTTTGAACCTGGTCTTCAAGGCTGTCAGAAAGATATATCTGTCAAAGCCAGGGGATAAAACATTTTATCACCTTATTACTCTGGTTTATAACCTCTAATATTTACACACTTGCCCTAAGGGCCATCATTTGTACTCTTTCACCAGAGCCTGTCAATGTTAGCAGTAGGTGTGGTTTGACACGTAACCCCAAATCAATGAATCCATTTCCTCACCTTAGAATCAGAATTGAGACTTATAGTTTCTGGGACCCCTTGAACTGAGAACAATTAAATTTAGGAACTGTGCCACCTTATTTGTAGGACCACCACAATTGAATACCTATCAACATTTGGGAATGAGAACTTTAGAGGGGCCCCCTGGTTCCTGTTCTAAGACTTTTGTCTTGAATTCTGTAAGATATCTGAGTGTTATTCCAATAAAGACCCTTTCCTACTTGCACTGGTTTGTAAATGGTATCCATTACCTGCATCTGAGAAAGCTTTGATTAAAGCATAACCTATGTTTCCCCCTAGAAGGGAAGGACTAATGAATTTATTGCTTAAAAGCCTGTACTACTGTTTGGGACATTTCAGTCTTGTTTGTAAAATTGTGCACGCTACATCAAGCAATCCAAAGCATCTAGTCAGATGGCTCTCAACTGGCCAATAACAGCCTGAAAGATACAGTCTAGCCCTAACCAACTCCACTATACCCACATGTTATAACTGAAAAAAATGATTTTTACTGGCTTTCAATTACTACATCTCTGTTTTATGTTTGCCTTGAGATTTAGAACCTTTTGTTCTGAAGCAGTGCAATAGATGCATAAATTTTTATTTCTGGTCTTGAATAGAGAACTTTTCATAATAAAAGCAGCGTGTAGAAAGTGTCTGCATCCATGGAGGGGTTTCAGGGCATCGATTCCATCGCCAGCACAGGTCGGGCAGCCTCCTGGGCCCATCTGTCAAGAGGAGCAAGAGGAGAGCCAGGCCTTCAGAAGGCAACAGTTCTTTTCACTCCTCTTCTCCTCCTCTTCCTTCTTCTCACTTCAGCTTGACTCAGTTCTGATGGAGGTTGTCAAGAAAGTGACTTTTTCCCCTGAGGGTTAGTCACATAGAGGATTACCTTTACAGTACTGACATCAGATACCTTTCCAAAGTACCTACCACATAGCACGGTGTCCTCCTGAGATGTAAATTAAAATAATACAGCAATGTGCCTCATCAGGAAGACCAGCTAATCAGTGAATCATTAGGAACAGGAGTCGCTGTCCCAGCCTTACGATCACCATATGGTCTGGCAGTTTATTTTGTAGACCTCCATTACTAGTTATGCCTCTGTTCCACAAATCCAAGGGTCACTACGGTAACAGAGATGGAGGCAGAATGTGGATGTTTCTGGACACCGCATGCATTCTTTGTAAATTAATCTCCCCCTAATGGTCCTCTTTTTGCTTTGTAGATTAACATCACCCTCATACATCAAGAAGAAATAGAAGCATCAGGAAAGAATTCCATTGCATGCTGCCTTCCCTAACTCTTAAACTGACTTACAGTGCCACCCATTCTTAACTCATCCCTCCTCCTCCTAGGAAGAAGTGAAAATCTTCCTTTCCTCTGGGTTCCAATCACCCTGTCCCCTCCACAACTGCCCTCCCCTATGGTCACTGTCTGAGGAGGCAGGCATGCCCTGGACAGATGAAAGGAGACCAAGATGGTGAGGTTGGGCTGAAGGAATGGAATTTAACAGAGCTGAGACTTTAGGATGATAATTTCAGGCTATGGAATTGAAAGGGCAGACTGAAAAACTGCAAGAGCACTCCTGTGTTCATTCAGACAAGATACACTGGGGATACTACAGAGGAGGATCAATTGTTTATACCCAAAAAGTAGTGATCAGCATATCCCAAGATCATTCTTTGAGTGGCAAGGGATCTGAAGGAATCTCTAACCTTGTATGAGCAATAGGAACTAAAGGTGGCTACCAACAAAGGAGTAGAATCTAAGAACCAATTTAAGAACGGTGGAATGAAATAAGCCTGGGTGAAACTGAGTGTTTAGTGCTTATGGTCACCTTTATTGAGCAAGTTGAGGCTGTTCAGTTTTACCTTGCCTATCATATGTAAATCTGTGCATCATTCACGGTTACTGGGTGGATGGGTCTAAGCTATAAGGAATTGCTGTGACTCCTACCAGCTTTTTCCTCACAAAAGCTTCTTATGTTGTCCTGTGCTGATACAGTTAAGCAGTGTTGTTTTGCAATCAGTTCTCTGAAAATAGAGAAAAGGATACAGAGAAAGACCAAGTACATGTGTTGAATAGATGCAGGCATGAATGAATGAGCAAACCAACCTCTAGGAAAAACTAGTTAGGCCTTTTTTCTTTCTTTCCATCCCTGCCCCTGTTTTTGAGGCCTCTTTGTTCCTCATCCAGGAATCTAGATATGCTCTAAAGTCCTGGGGCATAGAAGGGAAGGACCTAAAGGGGGGCAGTCTGTTCAGATTTCCCAATTCTCAGGAACTTCTAGAATATGCTCCTTGTGAAATGTAGCCAGTTATTCTAGCTTTTATCCCCTATTTTCTTGTACAGTGGTATTCTAGTTTGGTAGCTGCCGGAATGCAATTACCAGAAGTGGAATGGCTTTTCTAAAATGGGGAATTCAACAAGTTGCTGCTTTACAGTTCTAAGGCCCTGAGAATGTCCAAATTAAAGCAAGTCTATAAAAATGTCCAAATTAAAGCACCAACCGAGGTTATCTTCACTCGAGAAAGGCTGATGAGACAGGTCCATTTCCCACCTGAGTTATATTTCTAAACCCACATCTGGTCCTGGCCACTCCCATGCCTAAACATGGCTGCTCATTGCTTTAGGGATGAGACTCAAACTCCAAGGCCCAACTTTCAAGGCTGTCCATTAACCAGCCCTACCTGCTTTTCCAAGCTCATATCCCAACCCTCATGGTTTTCAACCTTTCCTTCCTTGTTCTAGCACAGATCATGAAATGTTGAAGTCAAAGTGATTTGACCCAGGTCATACAAGGACTAATAATCAATAATTATGAATAAATAATGGTAATAATTACTCCATGTCAGAGTCTATACACATATTCACAATTAATCCTTCAGTATCCCTATGAGGTAGTTACTATTATTGTCTTCATTTTATAGTTGAGGGAACTGAGACCCAGAAATTAAACAACCTTCTAAGAACACTCAGCCCTTGGCACAGTCAGGATTCAAATGGAGGTCATCCGGTCACTGAGCTATGCTACCTTCAAGTGAAGCCACAACTTGAACCAGACACTATCATTCATTCATTCAATAGACCCTTACTAAGCACCAACTATTATGTGCCAGGCACAGACTTCCATTTAGGCCATTAAGCTGCTGGGGACAAAAGTTTGATAATGGTAAATAACATGAAATGGGAATTAAAAGAAAAAGACAAAAATAAGAGGCTTTCAGAATAAGAAGAGTCTAGCTCTCATCCTCCTAACAACTCCAACCATCCTCTCTCTCAACAGCCAGATCTGACTGTGTTTCCCCCATACTTAAAACAGTTCTAGACCTATTTAGGTATTACATAAACCCAGGAGCCAAAAAAAAAAAAAACAGAATTGATGATTTGCTTATATTAAGAAAAACTGAATTTTACTCCACGGAAAAAATTCATAAAGTCAAACGATAAGAAACTGGGAAACAGTATTTTATAACCTGCATTACGGACAAGAGCTAAGTTTTCTTAAAATACAAAGAGTTCTTATAAATCAGTGAGAAAAATACCTTTGAAATAAAAATATATAATCACTCAGTTTACAGGAAAAGATATATATCCTGTATTCAACCTCATTCATAATAAGAGAAAGGCAAATTACTATGATATAAAGGTATTTTTTCCCATCAGATTACTGAAGATAAAATATTTGATACCACATTGAACTGGAAAGGATGTAGGGAAACAAGTACTTTCATTCGTTGCTGGTAGAGGTGTAGCTTGGTAAACCTCTATGGAGGACACTATAGCTAGATCTATCAATCAAAATTATAAAAAAAAAATACATGTACCATTTAATCCAGCAATTCCACTTCTAGGGATTTATTCTATCCTCATATTTACATATGCATCAAATTGCTTATGTATAATATAAATTAGTCATTGTAGTATTGTTATATCAAAATATTATAAACAACTTAAATTTCTATCAGTAGAAGATTGGTTAAATAAATTATAGTACAGCTATACAAAAGTGTATGATGCCAATATGAAGAAAGAGGTGGCTCTTTCTATGCTGATGTGGGACAGTCCCCAAAGTGTACTGTTGAATTAAAAAAGGAAGACACACTCCAGTATCTTAGAGCAGCTAGAAGTAAAACCTAAAATTGTGAAATTGTAACCCATGTCAAACTCTGAAATATGTTCTACAACTAATTGTGGTGCTGTGCTTTAGAATTGATTGCTTTTTTGTACATATGTTAATCTTCACAAAAAAGAAAGGAAAAGTTGATTGTGGTCATTAAAAAATATTCAAGCCTTCTAGCCTCCTACAGTTGGAGAAGCGAGAAGGAAAAATCTGAGATGATGGTATGGTAGCCCATGACAAACTCTGGGATCTGTCCTGTAATTATTTGTTGAAGAGTGCTTTTAAAACTATTGCTTTTTTATTTCTTTGCTTTGTATATATGTTATACTATATAGTAAAAAAGTTTGTTTTTTTTTTTAAAAAGAAAGGCTGATGAAGCTCATGGTTTCTCTCTCAACTGGCAAGCAAACATGGGGATGTCTGCTAGCTTTCTCTCCAGGCTTTTTTTTTTTTTTTCATGAAGGTCTACTGGGGTATATTCCTTTTTTATTTCTGAAGGTTTCTGGTTGCGTGGGCTCTGGCTCTCATCATTCTCGTGACTCTGCTCTGTTGCTCTCCTGTCATTCTCAAGTTTTCTCCAAAATGCGTCCTCTTTTAAAGGATTCCAGTAAACTAATCAAGACCCACCTGGAATGGGTGGAGTCACATCTCCTCTAATGAAAGGTTAATACCCGCAATTGGGTGAGTCACATCTCTGTGCAGATAACCTAATCAAGCTTCCTACCTACATTAATGAACAGGAATTTAAAAAAAACTGTTGTTCCCAAAAGATTGATTAGGATTTAAACAGGGCTTTTCTAGGGTACATAATCCTTTCAAACCAGCATAGGTGGTAAAGTGATATCTATGTTGGAGTTGGTTAAAGTGACTCAAAGATTGCATGGGTGGATCTAAAAAGGCTCATTGGATCACTGAACTTGGAAGGACAAGGTGTGGGACAGCCTCCAAGGCGGACTGAGGAAGATGCTTCCACTTGCAGAGAAAGGATAACCTTTGAAGAAGTTCCTTTACTCGGCTCACTTAGATCAGAGACACTCCACTGCTTAAAAGTCTAATGGCTTCTCCTCCATCTTGGATTAAAAGCCAGACTCCTTCTGTTCTTGATTTTTTTTCAGTATTTTTTATCAAAAAAGCATTGCTAGATTTTGTCAAAAGCCTTTTCTTTGTCAATTGAAGTGGTGTGGTATATTACACTAATTGATTTTCTGTTGTTGAACCATCCTTACATATCTGGGATAAATTCCATTTGCTCCTGGTGTATAATTCTTTCTATATGTTGAATTTAGTATTTTGTTATGGATTTTTACATTTATATTCATAAAGGATATTGGTCTGCAACTTTTGAGGTATCTTTATCTGGTTTGGAATGAGGGTAATGCTGGCTTCATAGGATGAGCTAGGAAGTGGTTCTCCTCTTCAGTGTTTTGGAAGAGTTTGAACAGTTTGGTGTTAATTCTTCCTGGAATCCTTGGCAAAATTCACCAGTGAAACTCTCTGGTCCTGAGCTTTTTGTTGTTGTTAGGAGGTTTCTGATGACTGATTAAGTCTCTTTACTTGTTATTGGTCTACTGAGATCTTCTAGAAGATGTGGAGAAAAAGAAACAGTCAATCGTTGGTGGTGGGAATGTAAAATGGTGCAGCTGCTGTGGAAAACAGAAAGCTAAGTATAGAATATAGTATATTATATTACCCATTAATTGTACTTTTAAATATATATGCAAAAGAATTGAAAACAGGGACTTGAACAGATGTTTGCACAAGTTGTTCTTAGTGGCACTATTCACAATTAACCAAAAGAGGGAATCAACCCCAGTGTCAATAAACAAATGAACAAATAAGCAAAATATGGTATATATATAATGGAAATATTATTCAGCTATGAAAAGGAATGAAATTGTGATACTTGTTACAGTGCTGGTGGACCTTGAAGATCTCATATTGAATAAAATAAGCCAGAGACAAAAGACAAATATTGTATGATCTCATTTAAATGGAATAATTAGAATATGCAAATTCATAGGGTCAGAAGCTAGAATACAAGCTGACCGGCAGAGGTGGTGCAGGGAATGAGGAGTTATTGCTTAATTGATACAGTTTTTTAGTAATGGATGGTGGTGATGGTAGCACAATGGTGTGAATATAACTTATGTCACAGATTTGTATATTTGAATGTGGTTAAAAGGGGAAATTTTAGGTTATATACTTGTAACCAGAACAAAATCTTTTAAAACAATAGAACTGTACAGAACAGTGAACTCTAAAGTTAACTGTGTAATATAGTATAACTATGATAGTATAGTTTCATCACTTGTAACAAAGATACCACACAAATCCAAAATTTTGATAATAGGGAAAACTTCTGTATTTTCTGCATAATTTTTAATAAACCTACATCGTTTCTAACTAATTTTTATATTTTTAAGAAAGTTAATTTTTTAAAATGGGGAAAAATCTAGAGGCCTCTCTGACACGTCCTTCTGTGCTCCCCCTTGCTCTCTCCACTGTAGCTTCATTGGCCTCCTTGTGATTCTTTAAATGCCAGACATGCTCCCTCCCATGTCTTGGTCTTGGCCCTTGCTCTACCCTCCGCATGGGGCATCCTTCCCCCAGAATTCTATGTGGCTTTCTCACTCATCTCCTTTCTGCCTTCATTCCAGTGTTAACCTACTCAGTTACACTTTCCTCAACCACCACATTTAAAAGTTGAGCGCCCACCTCCGCACCCAATCTGGCTCTCTACGTTCTCCTTCCTTGATTTTTTCTCTCCAGTTTTTATAACCATCTCACAAACTTGTGTATTATATCTTTTTTTTATTATATGTGTACATTTCCTCTTGACAGAGGTCAGAGACTTTTGTTTTTCTGCTCATGACTATCTTCCCTATGCTTAGAACAACATGTGCTGTGTGCTACATACTCAATAGATACTTGAATAAAGAAGGGGATGAGCTTTTGCATGAGGAAGAACAAAGGATTGTCATTATTGCAAGGTGCTGAAAATAGATGATAATTAATACTTTAAAATATCACCTTAGGTGTGAGACTAAAGCAAAAAATATTTATTTGTCACAAAATTTATATTTTGACTAGAGCATTTCCTAATATAACCCATATAGATAGTTTGATTAAACGTCATAAGTACTTGGAATCTCAGGTAGCCACATGAGATTTTGCTGGTTTGTCCAGAGTGATGCCCCGATGAAT
>PVIY010063408.1:0-10513 GCA_004026745.1 Myrmecophaga tridactyla | reverse complement strand
GTAATATCTTTAACTTTAATTATAGTAGTAATATTTTCATTTTAAATCATAGTGAGGCCAGATTATGTTACAGAAATGAAGCCTTTTTATAGACTCATCATGAAAATCTTTTTAATTTTCAATACAGCCCAAAGGTTCCCTCTTTAAAAGAACATTCATAATTAGTAACCAGTTATAAACATTTGAGTCATATAAATTCAGGAACACACTACTCAATAAGTAGACTGAACGTATCAGCTAAGAAACATCCATCGAATAGTTAACACACAGAATATATTAGTTAATATTAAACAGATTTCAATCACTTATTACACCAATTTAGAAGTGATTGGAGGACTTCTCAGTATTAAGAGGGTTTGCTGAGGGGTAGAAACCTTAGAAGGTTTTGTATGAAGGAGGTAATGTACTACAATAGCATAGAGGAAGCTCGAGATTTTTTTTCCCTACTTTTCTGTGCCATTTCAATACACTTTTCCCATCATGAAGGGTGCTTATTTATTTATTTTTATTAATTAAAAAAAATTACAACACAAACATTCCCAACACATACACTCAGGAAAAGCAGCCTCTTCTTGAGCTTGGGTGCCTTGAGCATCTTCACTTGCTGCTCCCTTCTGCCTGGAATGTTCTTCTCTCAGCTCTTTGCATAATAGGCTCCTTCTCATCGCAGACGTGCCTGGCCCCTGTGATCTCCAAGGAACGGGGGCTGACCACGTTGGAGGAGATGCACAGGCGTCTGTGCGGTGCCTTTTCCCATGTGCTTTTCAGGAGGACCCTAGGAGGTGGACACAGGCCCCAGTTTACACGTGAGAACCCTGAGGCTCGGGGTGGGGGTTAAGGTACTCCCTCAAGGTCATCTGGTTTGCAAGGGGTCAGGCCAAAATCGGAACCCAAATGGAATCTGACTTCAAATTCCAGGTTCTTGATCACTCTGTCTTTTAATGAACACTTCTCTGTTCATTCTTTCAATGAACACTTCTGTAAAATGCTTACTGTGGAGAGGGGTGCCTGGCAGGCTGGGCCACGGAGGACACTGGGCAGATTGTGCCCAGGACACAGGCACCAGGCCAAAGGGATCAGGAGGAGCTGAAGTCCGGTCCTCATTCCATTGTTAAGTCAGGCCTCTGAGAAGCAGCACTTACCTGGGGTGGGGATGGAGGGGAGGGGACCCGGCATTTTCTGACTCTCACAAAGGCTCTGAAAGGGCTAGCAGTGGGCTTGTAGTCCAGGAAACAGTAATGTCACAGAGACACGCCCCAGGCATCATGGAAAGGGGGTGCCTGATGCTGCCTTGGGTGGAAGGGTAGGAAGGCTTCATGGAGGAAGTGACAGCTGAGCTGAGCTTTGATGGATGGTGTGCCAGTTTGAAACTATCATGTACCCTAGAAAAGCCATGCTTTAATCCTGATCCAATCTTGTGGGGCCAGACCTGCTATGTAGGGTGGGAAGTTTTGATTAGATTATTTCTGCAAAGACGTGGCAGGCCCAGTTTGGGATGTGGCCTTTTGATTAAATTACTTCCATGGAAATGTGACATGCCCAAGTATGGGTGTGGCCTTTTGATTAGATGGAGATGTGACTCCACCCATTCAAGGTGGGGCTTGATTAGTTTACTGGAGTCCTATAAAAGGGGAGACATTTTGGAGAAACCATATGAGCTGGTTTGAAAGGATGTATGTCCCCTAGAAAAGCCATGTTTTAATCCTAATCCTATTTTGTAAAGACAGCCGTTTCTTCTAATCCCTATGCAGCATTGTATGTTTGAAACTGTAATTGGATCATTTCCCTGGAGATGTGATGTAATTGAGAGTGGTGGTTAAGCTGGATTAGGTGACGACATGTTTCCACCCATTCGGGTGGGTCTTGATAAGTTTCTGGAGTCCTATAAAAGAGGAAACGTTTTGGAGAATGAAGGAGATGCAGAGAGAGCAGAGCAGAATGACATAGCCACGAGAAGCAGAGTCCACCAGCCAGTGACCTTTGGCGATGAAAAAGGAAAATGTCTCCCAAGGAGCTTCATAAAACAGGAAGCCAGGAAAAGAAACTAGCCGATGATACTGTGTTTGCCATGTGCCTTTCAAGATGAAAGAGAAACTCTGAACTTCATCGGCCTTCTTGAACCAAAGTATCTTTCCTTGGATGCCTTAGATTAGACATTTCTATAGACTTGTTTAATTGGGACATTTTCTCAGCCTTAGAACTGTAAACTAGCAATTTATTAAATTCCCCTTTTTAAAAGCCATTCCATTTCTGGTATATTGCATTCTGGCAGCTAGCAAACTAGAACACCACAGAGGCAGATGCTTAGAGAATAGTTGCTTCAGAGCTGACAGAGACGCAGGTGTTTGGAGATGCTTGGAGTGCTGACAGAGAGAACAGATGCCTACGCATGGGCAGAGCCCAGAAGATGTTCCATTTGCCTTTCCATGAGGTGCTAAGCAAGCTAGAACCCAGAGCCGTGTCCCAGAAGAGCTACATGAAGGCCCGCAGATGCTTACAGAGGAAACCACTGACATCAGAAGCTGGAAGCAACAGAACTGGGAACAAGGAACAGCAGATGCCAGCCATGTGCCTTTTCAGATCACCCTTCCTTAAGCCAAGGAATCTCTCTCTGGATGCCTTAGGACATATTTATGGCCTTAGAATTGTAAACTTGTAACTTAAGAAATTCCCTTTTTAGAAACCACTCCATTTCTGGCAGCATTAGCAAACTAATACAGATGGGAAGACTTTGCCAATAGGCGTGGGGAGGAGGGGACTTTGGTTAAAGACAGGAGCACTGCCAGCAAAGTAGAATCAAGAGGTTGTAAATTGCCTGGCAAGATTAGATTGCAGGAGTCGTAGCCCTAAGTAGAATACTGTATCAGTCAGGATGTGTGATGCCTGCTACAGTAACAAGCAATATTCAACTTAAAAACAACAAGGTGTCTCTTTTGCTTTCCTTCTTCATCCATTGCAGGTCATCTGAAGCCTGATTTAGGACATCTTCATTCAGGGATGCAAGCTGGAGGTGCCTTGGCTATCTGAGATGTCACTGGTGGTTGTGGCAGTGGCCAATACAAGTCACATGGTCACTCTGAACTCCAAGGAGGTCTGGAAGCATAATCCCACATGAGCTTGGGATTAGGACTGGAAATATCTGAAGAACAATGCAAATGTTGCACAAGATAATATGGGAAAGGAGAGCAAGGAACAGATCACAGATTCAAGAGCTTAGAATTTATCCTGTGGGCAAAGGGGAGCTTTAAGTAGGTGAGCAGGATATCAGACTGTTGAGGATGGAGGAGAAAAATATAAAGGGAGGCTAACATGAGCGTGTGAGAGCTGAGGCGGGAAGCACTAACACGAAACATAGAGAAGGAAGCAGGAGAAGAACGAAAGAGCTAGTGTGGGGGAAGGAGGAAGGCGGAAAGAGAGGGAGCCGACAGACATTTTAGGGGGTTGTTTTGACTGAAGAATCAAGACTTTGGTAGGATATAAAGATCGACCCCCAATATTGAAAAGTTTTTCACAAAAACAAGGGGTTAGACTTTATGATGACTTTTCCAAGTAGAACCAAGGTTAGAAATTACCGGGAGGCAGAGTTCACTTGATTTGATAACACCTTCCGCATTGTTATTTGTACTCTTTGCCAGCTGCCTTGCACAGGTCTGAAGATGATATCTTGCAATGTTAATTTTCTTCCAATTTTCAGGGCTCTGGGAGAGAAGGGGTCTTCTCTGGGGGTGAGGGATGGTCGTTAATCGCTTTGTTATGTTCTAAGGCCATGAAAAATGTCCAAACTAAGGTGTCCAGGGAAAGATACTTTGACGGAAGAAAGACTGATAGGTCTGGCACACCGTTGGAAAAGCACATGGCGACGTCTGCTAGCTTTCTTTCCTGGCTTCTCGTTTCATAAGGCTTCCTTGGGTCTGTTCTCCTTCTGCATTTCCAAAGATCTCTGGCAGTGTGCGCTCTCTCAGCTTTGTTGGTTCTAAAACTTTTTCCAAAATGGTTCCCTCTTAAAGGGCTTCTGGAAGCAACCCCACCTTGAATGGGTGGAGATTCATATCCATGGAAACCGTGTAATCAAAAGTCACCACCCACAAGTGGGTGGGTCACATCTCCATGGAAACAATAAAAAAGATACCACCCTGCAGTATTGAATGAGGGCTTAAAGGACATAGCCTTTCTGGGGTACATAAGCGCTTCAAACCGGGACACCCCCTCTTGGGCTCTTGGGGGTGGCTCCCGTGTATGACCGAGGCATGCAGACTTCCCAGAAAGGGGCAGAACTTCTACTCGGAGGTAGGTGCATATCTGGGGCCTGATTGCTGAGCATGTGGCCTGGAGAGAGCTGGAAGGATCTCCAGGCTGGCACCTTTTTTTGGGGTGGTGGTGGTGGTGGTGTGTTTGTTCAGGAAGATTGTACTTGTATTGAAGAAATAAAGGCAAATGAGAGGGAAGCATAGTTGAGCACTTAAGAGCCCAATGCTGGAGCCAGATGGTACAGATTCTAGATGCTGGTTCAGCCAGTTACTAGCTGTGTGACCTTGGGTGAGTTACTTACCCTCTCTGTGCCTCACTTGCCTCATCTTTAAATATGTTAATATTTGTAAAGTCCTTAGACTGGTAGTTAGTTTATATATAATCAATCACGTAGTGTGGACTTAGATTCATACCTGTTATATCCACCTATGTAGGGCAATTGACTGGGATTTAGGGGTTAAATAATTCCTAGAGCTGCTTTAATAGAATGTCTTTAGGGACCCTCTGGTTCAGTCCCCGGTTTCACAGGTCGGAACTCAGGCCCAGGAAAGGCAAGGGACATGACCAAGATCATGTTGGACTAAAATGACTTATTGGAGCTCAGGTTTTGGGTCATCTCTTACTAGCTGTGTGATCTTAGCAAGCAACACGGCTGTGCAGCTGTGGAACATGCTTTGCCTTGTGAGTGAGTGAGCATCCAGGCCCGAGCAGCAATCAAGCAGAGGCTGTCTGCTCTCCAGAGGCTGCTCAGGGCAGTGCCACCCTGGGAAGAAGTTTGCTGAGCCCGTGTCCTTCTATTCTGGACATTCAGCTGCGCTATTCCTTGCTGGGTTGAGGAGATTTCCTTGACTTGTAGGGGCCCTTAGTGCAGCTGACACCAAGTGGTGATTTTCAAAACCAGCTGAGAGCACCTGTTCCTTGGGAGGAGTGAAGTGTGACCCCAAAGGTGACATTCCTGGGGACCCACGTGGGAGCCCCTGAGCCCTGCAGGTCTTGGGCTGAGCACTTTATCAGCCATCACTGCACGTTCTGCCCCACCCCCTGCTCTAAAAACAAAAGGAGGTGGGTGGTGGGTGGGCAAATTGGGGGACTGCAGAGGGGGAGTTGAATGTTGGGGCTGGCCCTGGGGTTAAATGCAATCTTGCACTAGCTGGTGGTATCTCCACATGCGCAGAAAAATCTTCCCCTTCTACATTTGGGTGCTTTTTTCTTTTTTTTCTTTTTGCCTCTGGGAACCAGTAGGAGCTCTCCCCTGCAAGGCGTGGCAGGATTCCTGGCACAATCTGAGATGCAGTAGAGGTGGTGGGGGGCACTCTAAAATCATCTGAGGTTCCACTGTGGTCTGGCTTTGGTGAGCCTTGGCTTCAAATAGCACCTTCCACTGTGTTGGACATAGGGTGCCCCTTAGCCAATACCTGAGGGGAGCTTATGGGAATATTGTCCCTTGGGTTGTGACAATTTTTTTTTGTATGCTGTATGGCGGTGCCACATTTCATTCTTTTGTCCATGTGAGTATCCTGTTATTGCAGCACCATTTGTTGAAGTTTTGCTTGTTTGTTTTGCTTGTTTGTTTTTTGCCAAGTGCATGGCCTGGGAATCAAACCCGGGGTCTCTTGCATGGAGGGCGAGAATTCTACCACTGAGCTACCCTTGCATCCCCAGGGTTGGGATAATTATGAGGTATGCCTTATCCACCTGGGTTTTCCTGGGACATCAGGAAACAAGAAGTTTCTCAGGGCTCCTTCTGGGGAGCCTGACATAGGATGGTTCCCTTTGTCAGACAACCCACCCAGGTTCCAGTTGAGTTTGCTTCCCTTGCATGGGTTCCTAGAGCACATGGGAACTTTCTCTGCCATGTGGCTTTGCGGTTGCTTGGTTTTCTGAACCCCTGCTGGACGTATTTGTCTAAAGAATAGGGACCTCCCTTGACTTGTACATAAGTCCTGGTAAGAAGCTGTGGTTTCTATTTGCCCTAACTCCACTTATGGAAACAAGGTAAACATGATCCAGTATGGCTGCTGGAGCCCCAGCCATCACATCTGAAATTCAGGCAGCAGTTAAGAGGAAGATGGAGGAAGACAAAAAAAAAAAAAAAAAGGCTCATGTCTTTACTGAACTCCTTCTAAGCAGCCTTCCAAGGAGCCCCCCTCAATATTTCTGCTTTTATCACAAAGCCACCCAGTTACAACTAGCTGCAAAGAAGGCTGGGCAATTTTTTAGTTGACTGGACACATGGATATCCTTTCATGAAATGTGCTTTGTTTTTCAGGAAAAAGGAAAGATGGTTAATTTTGTAGGCAGCTCCCAGTGCCTGTTTTGGTGGCACGATACCTTTTCGGTTTTTTTCTGTTGTTCAGGCTGCAGCGCTGTACACTCTATGGGAGATAGGAGGAGGGAATGGGTGTGAAAAACCAGGTTTCCAGTCCAGGAAAGAAATGACTTCCAACTCCAGGGTGGGGTAGGGAGAGTGGAAAGAAAAAGCAGGTCTTCATCGAATATCTCCTGAAGACGTAAGGGGGATTACACATGGCAAAATTCCTTTGAAACTGCTTTCTCAACTTGATTCCCACGTCTCCCTCAGAACCTCAGCTCCTGAAATGTCTCTTGTCACCTCAAATCAGCCTTCCTTATTTCCATTCACAGAACTTTTCTATCCATTCAACTGAGTTAACAAAATCCAGTGCTGAGTAGCTAAACAAACAAGACAAAACACCACTTTTTAGAAGGGGGTAGAGGGGAAACACAAGGAACATGTCTGCTTTTAATATTTTTGTTCTTAGCCAAGGTCATTTGAAGACGTGAGATATCTAGAGGTAGGACCATCTCCTTGTTTCCCCCCAAATCCCAGCCAAGAATGTGACTCTCCTGAGTCTTGAGACATTGTCTGTCCATCAATGTGTCTACAGCACTTAGCAGTATAGACATTCAGAGAATCCGGGAGAATGAATGAACAAGTGAATGAAAGAGAGAAAAGAGGAAGCTGCTGCCTTCTGTAGCTCCGGCGGCTTGTCTATAACATTTTTTCCCCATGTGTCAGGTTCCCTCTGGCTATGAATGAAAATAGGAGTAATTGAGGCATAGTGTGTGGGGACTTAGGTTGAAGTGGAAGAGATCAGGGCTGGAGGACGTGGAGTCAGGGGAAGGTGGAAGGAGCTGGGAGTGGAAAATAGAAGAAACTAGGGAAGGAATGCCGCCTGCCACAAGGACCTGACTTTCCTGGAACTTTCTCTCCCTCCCTCCTGTGCCCTAATTTTCTATCTTTGGTTATTCAGACTCAGAAGATGACCTGGCAATGACTTAGGACATTCACTGTGGAGCCACCGTGTCTGTCACATTTGCAGTTATTATTGTCATGGTTTTAGCTTTAGGAATTTCTAGCCTCTGGGTAAAATGATGTCTAAACTAGAGTCTCTACCTGTCCTTAGAGAAATTACTATCTAGGGGCAGTGAATGGCCATTTACAGAAAAGGGTAGTGGATTTTAGGAAAGAGAGAAGGGTGTGGTGTTTGGAGAACTGATGAGGGGAACACTTAACAAGTCTTGGAAGTGCAGGAAGAACTTTCCAAAAAAAGTGGCATCTAAGCCCTAAAGGGCATGAGGGATAGAAACCTCCAACAAGAGAGGCTTATGCAAGTCAGTTCTTTTTCTGATCATGTGGGAGTCTGGAGGTGGACAGCTAGAAGTGTCATGGTACAGCATGAAATCAGGAACCAGTGGGGACTGAGTCATGTCTCCCTTAAGGACCCGTTTAAGTTTTAACTGGACTGGGGTCCCGTGGGTGTGAACCCATTTGTGAATAGGACTTTTGAAAATGTTTTCATTGGTTAAGTGGTAGACTCATTTGTGAATAGGCTTTTTTTTAATTAATTTTTAATTTTTAAAAAAAAATACAACAAACGCAAACATTCTTAACTTTTGATCATTCCATTCTAAATATACAATCAGTAATTCACAATATCATCACATAGTTGCCTATTCATCATCATGATCATTTCTTGGAACATTTGCATCCATTCAGAAAAAAGAATAAAAAGACAACAGAAAAAAATTCATACATACCCTACCCCTTACTCCTCCCTTTCATTGGTCACTAGCATTTCAATCTAAATTTATTTTAACATTTGTTCCCCCTATTATTTATTTTTATTCCATATGTTCTACTCATCTGTTGATAAGGTAGATAAAAGGAGCATCAGACACAAGGTTTTCACAATCACACAGTCACATTGTGAAAGCTATATCATTGTTCAATCATCTTCAAGAAACATGGCTACTGGAACACAGCTCTACATTTTCAGGCGGTTCCCTCCAGCCTCTCCATTACATTTTGACTGTTCTAGTTTGCTAGCTGCCAGAATGCAGTATACCAGAAACAGAATGGCTTTTGAAAGGGGAATTTAATAAGTTGCTAGTTTACAGTTCTAAGGCCGAGAAAATGTCCCAATTAAAACAAGTCTATAGAAATGTCCAATCAAAGGCATCCAGGGAAAGATACCTTGGTTCAAGAAGGCCGATGATATTCAGGGTTTCTCTCTCATCTGGAAAGGCACATACGTGATGAACACAGTCACAGTTTCTCTCTCGGCTGGAAGGGCACATGGTGAACATGGCATCATCTGCTACTTTCTCTCCTGGCTTCCTGTTTCACGAAGCTCCCCGGGAGGCGTTTTCCTTCTTCATCTCCAAAGGTTACTACTGGCTTGTGGGCTCTCTATTCTCATGGCTATGTCGTTCTTCTCTGCTCTCTATGAATCTCCCATTCTTCAAAATGTTTCCTCTTTTATAGGACTCCAATAAACCAATCAAGACCCACCCAAATGGGTGGAGACATGTCGTCACCTAATCCAGTTTAACAGCCACTCTTGACTAAATCACATCATCCAAGGAGATGATCTGATTACAGTTTCAAAATACAGTATTGAATAGGGATTATTCTACCTTTATGAAATGGGATTTTGATTAAAACATGCCTTTTCTAGGGGCATACATCCTTTTAAACCAGCACATTGACTAACAAGGTGATATCTATTTAATGCATAAGAATAACCTCCAGGATAACCTCTCGACTCTGTTTGGAATCTCTCAGCCATTGACACTTTATTTTGTCTCATTTCATTATTCCCCCTTTTAGTCGAGAAGGTTTTCTCAAACTCTTGATGCTGAGTCTCAGCTCATTCTAGGATTTCTGTCCCATGTTGCCAGGAAGGTCCACACCCCTGGGGGTCATGTCGCACGTAGACAGGGGGAGCGTGGTGAGATTGCTTATTGTGTTGGCTGGAGAGAGAGGCCACATCTGAGCAACAAAAGAGGCTCTCTTGGGGGTGACTCTTAGGCCTAATTTTAAGTAGGCTTGACCTATCCTTTGTGGGGTTAAGTTTCATATGAAGAAACCCCAAGACTGGGGACTCAGCCTATAGCTTTGGTTGTCCACACTGCTTGTGAGAATATCAAGAATTCAACTTGGGGAAGTTGAATTTTCCCCCTTTATGTGAACAGGCTTTTTGAAGATCCTATTTCTGTGAGGCTGGATTGAATCCGGCTGGGCCTTAATCCATAGAACTGCAGTCTTTATAAGACCCCAGAGGAAATTTGGAAGTCAGAAGTCACAGAAAGTCACAGGAGGACACCAAGGAGCAGCTTGCCATGTGGTGAAGGCAAAGATGCAAGCCAAGGAACCCCCAGGACAGCGGCAAGCTATCCCCAGAATTCCACAGACTCTGCCTGTGGAGAAAACCTGGCCTGCTGAGACCTTCTGGTCTCCAAAACCAAGATGCAGTAAATTCCCATTTTTCAAGTTAACCCATTGTGTGGTATTTGTCACAGTAGCCCTGGCAGATTGAGACAAGAAGGCAGGTTCCTTCTATTTTGTTGTGGCATTCATATGTGGCCTCCATTCCCACGGTTGCCTCACATTCGAGACAACTCCTCTAGTTCCAGCCATTGTGTCCACATTCCACCCAGCAGGTAGGAAGGAAGATGTTAAGGGCAGGTCTCAGAAGTTGCACACACCCCTCCTGCTTATACTCTTTATCCACACTCAGTCACAAGGGCACATCTAGGGCACAGTTCAAGAGCAGCTGGCATACCTGGTGTGCTGGTTTGAAAGGATGTATGCCCCCTAGAAAAGCCATGCTTTAATCTAAATCCCATTTCATAAAGGTAGAATAATCCCTATTCAATACTGTATTTTTGAAACTGTAATCAGATCATCTCCCTGGAGATGTGATTTAATCATGAGTGGTTGTTAAACTGGATTAGGTGACGA
>PVIY010063407.1:0-10511 GCA_004026745.1 Myrmecophaga tridactyla | reverse complement strand
ATATCTAGTGCAGCTTACAGAGAGCATAAAATATCAGGTTCTGTTTGTTTAAGGAATTCCAAAGTAAGTTCTCCATTAGGAACAAATCAAATTTTTCCTTTCAATTTGGGCAAAGGATCTCTTCCCAAAAGACTAATTGCAGCTGAGTCACAGAGCAGAAAGGAATGTTTCTTTTTTTTCTTTTTTCTTTTTTTTTTTTTAGTTAAAAGTCCAAGAGTCATCTGGATTGGTTGAGACATAAATTTCCATTGGATTGGATTTGACACCCACACCAAAGATACTTGCTTTTGACTCTATGGAACCTACTGTTTTAGAAGAGTTAGGTTTAAAGTTGACAGAGTAGCTCCAGTGTCCACTAAAAATTTAGAGTATTTCATATTCATTTTAAATTCAGTTTCTCAGTATTTAAGGGTACTGTGAGGAAAAGAACAGAATGTTCATCAGCGATACATGAATATTGAGAAGTTCCAGTTGTAGATTCTCCCTAAGAGTAAAATGAGAGGACATTCAATTAGTTATTGGAGGCTTCCTTTGAGGATGATTGTTTTTTCTAATGGTTAGGTTGATTATAAATCAGACATCTGTTTCTAGGCCTTATTTTTGCAGATGTTCTGCAGTTTTGTGGAAATGATTTGGTTGAAAAGCCCTAATGATTAGGTTGAAAAGACTAAATACAAGGCATGACCTGAGAGTTTGGCCTTGCAACTGTTGAAACTACAGGGACATTATCTTAGTAATTTTCTGTTGACAGTCTTGTTCCATTGTTCTTATAAATTATTTTCATATCATCATAAGTTCAGTTCTCTCTGTGACTTCCCATTCTATTCTCTGCCTTTTGATAAAACCTCCTACTATAACAACCCATTTAGAATGTTAAGGCGGGTTGAGTATCTGCAGTTAAGGCATAATTCCTGAAATGTCTCAGAGAGAGAGTTTCTAAATAGATTTTAAAATCCACCACAGACTCATCTGCTTTATATTTGTATTTTGAATTCTGACAATCAGTACAGACTGAAAAACTGTGGGAATGGCTTTTAAGAGGTCAGCAGCAACTTTTTAGGGCTTCACGTCTGTAGGTAGACCAAGCACAGGTTCTGGGACTGTAAATACCATTCCTAGGGTATAACATTCTGTACCTTACCTCCATTTGTGAGCCTCTCCAGGACCCCATAACCTGTGTATTAGTTAATAGAAGTCTGATAGCCCAGGTCATAGAGCCTAATGAGAATTTAAATTATTTATAAAGCTTTTGAGCTTCTTTTCTAGGTTTACAGAATTCCTTGGCTATTGCCTATAATTTTATCTTTGTCCAAGGGGTAAAAGGTATCTGTGGCAGTTTGTTGCTACTGTCACGTAGCTTTACCCTAAAGGTTATTTATTTAGAAATAAATTCAAAATAAAAGGGCAGTTCATTCAGTGTGTTAGTATCAATAGGTTAGGAATAATCAGGTAGGGGAGGATATAGAAGAGCCGAAGAAGTGACAAAAGGAGTCATGTCAGTCTTGATATTTAGAAAAATTCACATTTATTTTTCATTTGTCTTTTATAAAGAATCCTTTAATGAAGCTAATTTAGAGTCTTATTTTTTAGTTGATTCTAAATGCCAATTAAAATAAGCAGCCTATTCAGCCTGCTTATTCTGGAGCCCTCTCTTTTTTAGCACAGCTCTGAGATGAGCAAGTTTAATTAGAAAATTCCTCATGTTGATGTTGTAATTTTAAGTTCTCTTTGGCATGATTTTGCCATTTTGTAAATAGGAACAACTTCTAGCCCTATAGTTTTTGAACTTACCATGTGCCAGAGTGCCAGAGGGTGGAGAATCAGATTCATAGAGTTTGAGGATCCCATCTGTAATTATTTAACTCTTACCTTGTGCACAGGACTAAGAAATAGGCAGTAGGAAAGAAAGAAAGAAAAGAAAGAAAGGAAGGAGGGAAAGAAGGTAGGAAAGGAGGGAGAAGGGGAGGGAGGGAAGGAGAGAGGAAGAAAGAAAGAAAAAAGGAAGGAAACTGAAAATTGCACCAAAGAGTGAGGAATTCAGCCTCAAAATTTACAACTTCTCATCAACAAAATTGACCCATTAAGCTTAAGACTCAAAACTAGTGAGATTGGAAAGCTCAAACAGAGAGAGTAGGATTCAGATCCAAGAGAGACTCACCAGTGACCTATAGAGACAGAGGGTAGGATAGAGAACTAAAGGTTTTCCTGGGAGCACTTTCATATCATTCCATGGTCTCCAAAGTCCTGAAGTGTCCCCTTCAGATCCTGCCAACCACACCAAATTGTTAAAAGAAAAATCCAAAGGAAATGAATTTCAAGATTCCATAACTATTAAGTGATTTATGGATTGGGCAGTATCTAATACATAAAAGTGGAAGGGAGCTCCAAAGAGCAAGAGAAAGAACAAAGCTTATATAGACAGAAAAGGAAGTGTTGGAGAAAAGAATACCATTGGCAAGTACAGAATAGTTTTCCTTATTTTGTTAGCCTTGAGCTAGAGGTATTAGGCTACGTAAGAAAAAGGAAGGGAGCAAGTTATACTTGGCTGTTCTCATGTTTCACCTTCTCAGAGAGCCAAATATTTCAAAATAAAAAAAAACTTGATTAAGTTTCAATTTGCTATTGTTGTTAATATTTATATTAACCATGAGGAACATAGAATTGCTTTTAAAAGCAAATTCTCTGAGGCTACTTGAAAATAAAATATTTTTTCTCCACATATCTGAATACTTTCCATTTGTAGCTTGGAGGGTCTCCTTGATATGCTAATACAATATTAGCTGGAGACTATACTCTCAGAATGATGGCCGTATTATGAGATTTCAGCAAACATCCATCATGTACCTATCTTATTTGTATCCAAGAGATGACTCCTAAGATTTATAATTTATCATATACAAACTTACCATTTTTCAATAAATAACTTATTTAAGGGCACTTTCTCTTCATCAATTCCAGATCTGTTTTGTCTGAGTTGAGATTATGTGGTCATAACTTCCTGATATTGACCAAAGCAACAGCCTTCTTCCAGGAAAACTTCAATATGTGTTACCTCTAAGATAAACTCCAATTCCCTTGGGTGGCTCTTGACACTTTCTGTGTCCACATCCATCTCCATCCTTATTACAAACATTCACTAACACTTCCTCCATTTTGTCATTCTATCCACCCATTGCTCATCTCCCTTTTCAACCACTCTTGTTTCACACACATTTCTATAGACACTGGCACTACCTGTGCTATTAACCCTTTTGTTCTTTGCCCAACTAAATAATCCTTTCCATCTTTTATTTGAAGCATAGTTTAAATATAATGCTACATAATAAAATTTTAACTAAATGCCATAGACCACCCTGACCTTAATTTTTGAACCCTGTAGAATTTGTTGTATCTTAACAAAATAAAGAATTGCTTGTGTATAGCTTGCAATGCTTTTTTCCCTATGTATATGCACAATTTCCTATTGAATTTAAACCATATGAGATAATAATGTGACTTATACTTCCTTAAAAGGAGCAGCAAAATACAATGGGAAAAGACAAAATGATACAAATCATAGCTCCACTCTAATCACCTGAAAGGTGATTTTATTTAAGAAACCTTCAAATTATACTGAGTGAACACTTGGGTATCTCCATACTGAGGTTGTAAACATGGAAAAAGTGTCTAAAAAGGATGGTAAATCAAACACATCATTTTTAATACTATAGGTGCCTTTCTCCGTAGGAATAGAGTCATCTACTATTTTACAGCTATGACAATACTTACAAATTAAAGGAAAAAACAGGATATGATTATCTTTTTTTTTTTGGTGTGGGCAGGCCAAAAAATCGAACCTGGGTCTCTGGCATGGCAGGGGAAACCTCTGCATGCTGAGCCACCATGGCCCACCCAATATGGTTATGTTTTTACTTCAGATTTCAAACATGTAGAAAAGTGGAAAACCCTTCAGATCTTACTGACTTTTGAGAACAAACATTTTCCTTTAAATAACTATCTTTTCTCATTGTTAATCGTGTTATAGGACATATGGAATGAAAATACTTATCATGTAAATGCTGAATTCACAAAGAGTTTATTTTTCCATAATCAAAATATCAAAAAGAAGGCTGACTACTTACTTATTTACTATAATTCATTATAAAATATTAAATAGAAACAATTTACTTATTCAACAAAATTACAAATAACTTTCAAAACTAATACTATATATGAGGCTCTCCCCAAATCAGGATTCATTACTTGGCACAGCCAATGTGAGATTAAACTGAGTGGGCTGAGAAGGAAAAAATAGTTTATTTATACCAATGGAAGATCAGAAGAAACTTCCAAAATCTGCTTCCCCATAGTGATTTTTCAATTGGCTTTTATACATATTAGAGATGAAGAAAGATAATAATCTTGGGTAACAGATAACAAATCTGGAGAACCTAAGTAGTTTTTTATCTATTTTATTTACTACTTCTTTTAGGATTCACATTCTCTGTGGGCATATAGCCTCCAATACTGGGGCAATAGATGAATGCTTATTCACATCTAGGCATAGACTTCACATTTACATATTGCAACTCTGTGAGGCTTAAGAGCTCATATTCATAGATTGCCTACACTTTTAAAGTTACATTTGAAAGTCTCCTACTATAATTCAGCTCACATTCACAGCTTGCTTACAGTTTTAAAGTTGAATTTGAAAGGTTACTATTACAATACCTGAATTAAAGTTTAGCATTACTTTGTCACTTGCTGATCTTCTGTCACATAATTCATTTACATTCTTGTTCACAATTTTCTACATTAAAAAATGGGCAAAAAAGTATCAGGCTACATTTACCATTTAATGCAGAAAAGAGGAGGAAATGTTTCATGAAAGATAATTAGGATTTGGTAGAGATGATGCTATAATTGTTATTTTAGTTTGCTAAAGCTGCTAGAATGCAACACATCAGAGATGGATCAGCTTTTAATAAGGGGGTTTATTTAGTTACAAATTTGCCATTCTTCAGAGGAAAGGCAGCCTGCTTTCATTTGGGTTTCTCTGTCACATGGGAAGGCACACAGTGATGTCTGCTGGACTTCTCTCCTGGCTTCTGTGTTCCAGTGGCTTTCTCCAGGCATGTCCTTTCTGCATCTCCAAATGTGTCTGAGCTTCTGCTGATTGTCTTCTTCCCTCTCTCATTTAAGCCTCCAGCTAATTAAATTAAATGTCACTCATTGCAGAAGGCACTCCCCTTAGCCGACCACAGATGTAATCAGTCATAGATGAATTTCACATGCTGATGATTTATGCCCACAGCAGCAGAATAACAGGCCCCATCAACTGGCCAAATTGACACCTGAACCTAACTACTATATGTGTGAAGGATTAATCCAGGATTAAGGATGTTCATGCTGCCGATTGAATCTTCCCCAACAAATTATAGGTCCTTATGTGATAAACTCTAATATTATCATTTAGACTCACATATGAATTACAAATATTGTTCTATCTTTTCAACTCTGTAGCTCTTTACAAAACTCACCCTGCTTTTTTTCTTCCTACCTGGAAGCACTCTTCAACAAATTATGTATATATGTATTATACTTCTATAACCTATCAGCTTCTTCCTACTGTTACCATTAGCATATAATGTATGAGACAAGGGACTTTTCTGCATGTTAATTCCTCATTTCCCAATACCTCGAATAGTGTCTGACACATTGTGGTGCTTTATAAATATTTTCTAAATGAATGAAAAATGATAATTAGAATTATATACCCAACAATTCTTTAATGGTCCCAGATTACATTCAATTGAAATCCATTTTCCCTATTTTGGTTTTCCAAATAGTCCACAGTCTGTCTATATTTTAACTATCACTGTGCTTTCTCCCTTGCACCTCAATATATTTGTCCATGTACTTCATTTCACGGTGTCTCTATGTACTTATTTCAGCCTTATTTCCATGAATAGTCTCATATTTCCTTCACAATAAGCTTGTCTTTCTCCCTCTCCTTCCATCCCAACTGCGCTAGTTTGGAACTATTATGTACCTCAGAAAAGCCATGTTTTTGTTTTTCTTTTGCATGGGCAGGCTCCAGGAATCGACCCAGGTTCTGGCATGGCAGGTGAGAATTCTGCCCAGAGCCACCATCACACTGCCCAAAAGCTTTGTTTTAATCCTGATCCAATCTTTTTGGCAAGACCTATTGTTTACGGTGGGAAACTTTGATTGTATTGTTTCCATGGAGATATGACACACCAAATTGTGGGTGTGGCTTTTTTATTAGATGGAAATATGACTCCACCCATACAAGATGGGTCTTAATTTGTTTACTAGAGTCCTTTAAAGGAGAAATATTTTGGAGAATCCTCAGATGCAGACATTTAGAGAACAGTTGCTTCAGAGTTGACAAAGACAAATGTTTGGAGATGCTTGCAGCACAGGCAGAGAGAGCAGATGCCTAGACACAGACAGAGCCCAGCAGAAGTCACCACGTGTCTTCCCATGAGATGCTAAGCAAGCCAGAACCCAAAGTTGTGTCCCAGAGGAGCTAAGTGATGCTTAGAGAGAGAACCAGTGTCATCAGAAGCTGAAAGCAATGGAACTAGAAACAAGGACCAACAGACTCCAGCCACATGACTTCCCATGTGCAGACATCAGCCTTTCCTGAGCCAAGCTATCTTCCTGGATGCCTTAGTCTGGACATTTTTCTGGCCTTAGAACCATAAACTGGTAGCATAATAAATTCCCTTAATAAAGCTGTTCCATTTCTGGTATATTGCATTTCCAGCAGCATTAGAAAACCTAGTAATCCTCAGCTCAAATATGACCTCCTCCCTGAGGACTTTCTCCAATTCCATCAAATCAAATTGATTTTCCCTCTTCATTATCTACTTGGTGCTTACTTGGTTCATTACAGATCAGTCACGCTACCAGCTTTGGTGCTTTTGTCCCTCCAACTTTATATATGTCTTAATTAAATATCTTTAAGTAGTGTTCATGCATACATTTGGTCTCCTCAAAAAAAAAAAAACAAACAAACCTGAGCTGCATCCTCCATATTTATTTACTGCATTGGCCACAAAAATTTCAGCTCAGTTCAGCCTTTATCAAGTACCTAACTGTACTGGGCAGTGGAAAAGATACTGGATTGTGGGAACACAGGATGTGAGCAGGGTGGGGCTGAGAAGCTCCTATATTGAAGGAACTACAGGAGTAAAGGCCTGGAAACCTAAAACAGTAGAAATCAGATGATAAACTAGGATGGTTCAAGCTTAGGAGTCCCTGAAACAAGAGGATGTTTAAAAGAGATAGAGTAGGGCATGTGGATTTAGATTAGAAAGTATTCTTTTTTCCTCCTTCTATTTATTTTTTCTGCTTCCAACATTCACTGAAACTGCTCCCTCACAAAGGTCACAACCATCTCAAAATGCTAGTCCCAAAGGAATTGTTTAATTCTCAAACTAACCAAGCTGTAGTTGTTGCTACAATTGAAAATCATGGTGACAACACTGACTTCTGTGACAACATTCTTTGCTCTCATCTTCCTACACTCCTGTCTCACTATATTATGCTGAGTTTGATTCTTTTCCTGTCCATACTGATATTTCTGCTTCCCTTAGTTATATCCTTGCCTTACCTCTTTTTTATACTAGAGATTTTCCTAGATTATATCACCTATTCCTATGTTATCACCTTTCTTTCAACTTCTGGTGGGTTTTCTAGAGGAAGAGTCCAAGTTTGTTGATTGTATAATCATATCTGAAAATCATTTTGTGTGTATTCCAAATACATGCATTTATATCTTTAAATTATCATGGCATATTATGCCAAAATATATCATGACATATCATGCCAAAATGTAATTTATTGTAAAATATAAAATACAAACGAAAAAGAATGGAGATGAAATAAATATATTTAAATGTTTTATTTCATTTTATGTTAACTAAATCGATGTTTTTCATTTACTTTCCTAGCAAACTTTAGAATTTTTTACCAAATTCTCAAAAGCCCCCACTGATATTTTTATTGGAATTACATTAAACGCTCACTAATTTATGAAACGTTCACCTAACTAGAATTAAAGATTTACTTTGGACTGATCACCAAAAGTATATCCCAGAATGATTCAAGTACTATATGTAAAAACAGAAATATGTGAAAATATCAATGATTATGAGATTACAGAATAGGGAGTATGTGCACAATAAGAGAATCAAAGAAATAAAATGCAATAATCAAAAGATATGAATATCATTCAGGGAAAATTTCTGTATGTTACAAAACATCATAAGCAAAATTTGAAGGCAAGTAAATCATTGAGAAAAAAAGAACTATAGCTATGTACACAAGTTCAAGAGCCTTTCAATGTAAAAATAAATAAAAAGATAATCACAAGGCTCACTAAAAGTTAGGCAAAGGACCCAAGAAGGTGATTTTTCAGGAAAATTTAAAATGGACAAAAATGTATTTAAAAATGTTTACATTCATTAGTAATTAGAGATATAAAAATTACACTCATGAATTTATTATGTATTCAGGAAATATTTACCGAGTGCCAAATCTGTCATGCAATGTATTAAATGCTGGTTACATAATATCAAATATGACACTGATAATTGAGAAGAAAATAGGCTTTCATTTAATTACCAAAAGTTGCAATTTACTGTTTATTCTTCTTTAACAAACTGCTTATATCCATGTACCCCTCCCTTTATGGAACATCCCCTCTGTGTTCTACTCTCATCACCTATTACGTGAATTGTTGGGATTAGTCTCATTGCTTCACATCTCTCTTTCCAATAAAATGACAAAACAGTTTTTAGAAAATAAAATTACATTACTCTGCTTCCAAGAAAACTTCAATGTTTGATGCTTTTAAGATAAATTCAGATGACTTAAGATTTTCAGTAACCTAACCATTTCCATCATTATTTGTCACATTCACCAATAGTTCTCACCAATAGCTCTGCCAGCATTCTCACACTGTCTGCTCATTGTTCACTTTATTCCCCCACCCCCAGGGTAAAAATACTTTCTGTAAACACTAACAATATTCATGCTACTATTCCATTTCCCCCCCAAACATCAATAATATGTCTATTCTTAAAGCAGATTAACTTCTAATGTTACTAGGTTAGTAAACACCCCTGGATAGGATGATCTTCATTGTCTGAGCAACCAAACATGTTATATACACCCAACACAATCTAGAATTCCATGTGTATTGTTTTTTATCCATTTTTGTATGCCCAATATCCTTATTGGATTGCAAACAATTTGAGATTAACTATGACTTAAGCTACTGTGAATGAAGTTGTAAAATCCTAGGAGAAAAAGGTAGTACTGATCCAAATCCCACCCCTATTCTCAGGTGACCTAAATGATTGTGGATAAACTACTAAATATGTGAAAATGTGCATTTTTACCCTGGAAAAGCACGAAAAATAATACCTGGCAGATAGTATGGACCAAATCAGTTAATTTTTTCTTTCACTTTTCAGTGTTAATTGTTCTACATATGCTTTTTTCAGATACTTCCACAGCATCTGCCTATTTCTACAAATGATATAAATCTAATATAATGTTGCATTATAAGCAGTGTGGGTTAGTGAGATTACTAATAATGAAGAAGACATGTAAGTAGGGAAAAAACATTGATTTAATATTCTGTAATTGCACTGTCATACATCATGGACAACTAATTAAACAATGTGAAAGCATACAAATCCATAGGGATTTCATTGTCAGTAGCATCATGCTCAACTATTGAGTGACAAATCTGCATTTGAAAGACTCTATTTCACAGAGCTTGAGAAGATACATAACTAAGAAAAAAATGGAAAATGTTCTTAATTTGAAAATACATATTCTGCCATGAATCCATATTCAAACGATCTCTAGAACAAACACAAAATTGAGAATCAAATTCAAATCTCATTTTATGACTGATACATGGTTTAGCATAAGAAGGGATTAATATTTGAAAACTTGGATTGTGCCTGAAGTTGTACAATACATGATTCCATGTATTTGCCAACAATATTGCTTTTATATACTATCTTCTATTTGTAGTATTTGTTGAATTTGTTAAGTATTGAAACTAAATATATTTGGAGACAATTGAAGATGTCATGGGCAATCATATACTCATACCTAATGGATCTAGTAGATTATATTTTGAAATACATCTCAGTAGAAACCATGTTTTCAGAACTTAAATATCCATATATACATTATTTGACTTACACATCAAAATGTAATATTGATTTAATATTTTCCATACAATATTTCCATTTGACATTTTCTTATTATCCCTTGACTTAAAAAAAATTTTGGCATATTCAGTTTGCTAGAGGGTGTGATGTTTCTTTCAGAATGTTATGTGATTTATTCTTCATAATCCTTTTCACAACATTTGTTACATTTTTATTTCTTAGACTATAAATAAATGGATTTAAAAAAGGTATTATTATAGTATAAAAAATATCGATATGTATGTCTTCATCTTCTTCTTGAACTGAATT
>PVIY010063406.1:0-10512 GCA_004026745.1 Myrmecophaga tridactyla | reverse complement strand
TTCTGTGGATACCAGTCAGCCTCTTTCCCCAGCAACTCCTCTTATTGCCCAGTGGGCTCATGAACAAAGTGGTCATGGTGCTAGGGATGGAAGTTATATGGGCTCAGCAACATGGACTTCCACTCACCAAGGCTGACCTGGCTACAACCACTGCTGAGTGCCCAATCTGCCAGTAGCATAGACCCACACTCAGCTCCCAATATGGAACCATTCCCAGAGGTGTCCAGCCAGCTATATGGTGGCAGGTTGATTACATTGGACCACTCCCTTCATGGAAAGAGCAGTGATTTGTTCTAACCAGAATAGACACATACTCTGGATATGGGTTTGCTTTCCCTGCATGCAATGCTTCTGCCAAAACTACCAGCCATGGGCTTACAGAATGCCTTATCCATCGTCATGGTATTTCACATAGCATTGCTTCTGATCAAGGAACACACTTCACAGCAAATGAATTGCAGGAATGGGCACATGCTCATGGAATTCTCTGGTCTTACCATGTTCCCCATCATCCAAAAGCAACTGGATTGATAGAACAATGGAATGGCCTTATGAAAACTCAATTACAGTGCCAACTAGGTCGCAATATATTGAAAGGCTGGGGTAATGTTCTCCAGGAAGCTGTATATGCTCTGAATCAGCATCCACTGTATGGTGCTGTTTCTCCCATAGCCAGCATCCATGGGTCCAGGAACCAAGGGGTGGAAATGGGTGTGGTACCACTCACTATTACCCCTAGTGATCCACTAGGAAAATTTTTGCTTCCTGTCCCTGTGACCCTGAGCTCTGCTGGTCTACAGGTTTTAGTTCCAAAACGGGGAGTGCTTCTTCCAGGAGAAACAACAATGATTCCATAGAACTGAAAGTTAAGACTGCCACCTGGTAACTTTGGGCTACTTATGCCACTGGATCAACAAGCTAAGAAGGGGATTACATTATTGTCTGGAGTGATTGACACTGACTATCAGGGGGAAGTAGGACTTCAACTACATAATGGGGGTAAAGAGAGTTTTCTTGGAATATAGGAGATCCCCTAGGGTGTCTTTTAGTACTACCATGCCCTGTGATTAAAATCAATGGAAAACTGCAGCAACACAATCCAGGCAGGACTACCAATGGCTCTGAAACTTCAGGAATGAAGGTCACCCCACCAGGCAAAGAACCATGGCCAGCTGAAGTGCTTGCTGAGGGTAAAGGGAACATGGAATGGGTAGTGGAAGAAGGTAGGGATAAATATGAATTTTGACCACATGATCAGTTACAGAAACGAAGACTGTAATGCTGTTTTGTTCATGTTATACTATTTAAGTTGTATGATATCAAGCTTAAGAATGAATATTACCCAAGGATTTGCACCCTATTCTGGAGAGATTTGATGTGTTTCCAGTTATATGCAAGACAGTTGAGTATTGTTAGGTGAAAGAAAAAATGTGTTTTATTGTTTTTTTTATTTAGAAATTTGGTATGGTTTAAGGTGGTATGTATAGCTTGAGGTTGACAAGGGCTAGACTGTCATGGTCAGGTTCATATGTCAACTTGGTCAAGTAGTGGTACCTGTTTTTCTGGTTGGGCAAGTGCTGGCCTGTCTGTTGAGATGAGGACATTTCATAGAATTAAATCATGATCATGTCAGCTACATCCCCAGCTGATTCCATTTGTAATCAGCCAAAGGGGAGTGTCTTCTGCAATGAGTAATGCTTAATCTGATCACTGGAAGCCTTTGAAGGAGGATTCAGAAGAGATAGATTCTTCCTGTCTCAGCTGGTGAGCCTCTCCTGTGGAGTTCGTCCGGACTCTCCATTGGAATCATTGGCTTCACAGCCTGCTGCGGATTTTGGACTCTGTGTTCCGGTGGTCACTTGAGACACTTTTATAAATTTTATATTTGCAAGTGTTCCCTGTTGATTCTGTTTCTCTAGAGAACCCTAACTAATACATTAACATAATATTTTAATATTCTTTTATAAATGGTAACAAAGGTATCATGCTAATTCAAAGTGTCAATAATAGGGGGGTATATGGAAACACTATTTTTACATGACTTTTTATAAACCTACAACTTCTCTGATTTAAAAAATAATAATTTTAAAAACATTATGCTAAGTTAAAGAAACCAGACACAAAGTACTGCATGTTGTATGATTCCATTTATATAAGTATATATTTATAAATATATAAATACATATGACTTATATATATATAAATCTACTTATATAATATTATTGAAATGAAAAAAAGTAAAGAAATTGAGAACAGATTAGTGGCTTTACAGGGGACAGTTAGGATAGGGGATAGATATTTATGTTGGTGGAAATGGTCTGTATCTCCTCTGTATCAATATCAATATCCTGGTTGTGATAGTTTACCATGTTTTTGCAAGGTGTTACCATCCTGGGGGTAACAGGATCTCTCTGTACTGTTTCTTACAACTGATTGTGAAACTATGATTATCACAAAATATGTTTAATTTAAAAGTCAATAAAGAAAAGGAGAAGTACAAATTTTATCTATTAAATTTACTTCATTGACGTTAACAACTTTCCCACAATGAAAATCTCCAGGCCCAAGTAGCCTTAGAGATCTTTTCTACCAAATATTTAAGAGAGAAATAATACCAGTCTATACACAGATTTCCAGAAAATTAAAAAAAAGAAAAGAAAGAATACTTCTCAACTAATTCAGAAGGCCAATATAACCCCAACATCAAAAACCAAAGACAATACCCCTCATTAACACACATAGAAAAATTCTAACAGAAATTATAGCATATAAAATATATCAATGCACAAAAAAGATACTACACCATGATCAAGTAGATTGTATTAAAAACATGCACTGTTCATTCAACAACTGAAAAACAATTAATGGAATTCACCTTATTAACAAGCTAAAGATGGCAGATCATATGATACATTTCAATACCTGCAGAAAAGTCATTTGAAGAAATCCAGCCTCCATTTTTGTTAAAAACTTTCCTAAAACAAATAATAGAAGTGACTTCCTCAAACTAAAAAAGAGAGTCTATGAAAAACCCACAGCTACACATCAAAATTAGTGATGGCAGACTGAATGTTTTACCCTAAGATCAGGAACAAGACAAGGTTCCCCTCTACTATTTTATTCATTATTGTATTGGAGGTTCTAGCCACTGCAATGAAGTAAGAAAATAAATAAATTCCACCCAGAGAGGAAAGGAGGAAGGAAAACAGAGATAGACAATTTGATCTGCTATGTAGAAAATCCATTGGAATATACACAAAAGCTATTACAACTAAAAAGTAAGCTTTAAAATTAGCAGAATACAAGATCAATATAAAAAATCAATTATATTTCTAAAGACTACTGACAATATGAAATGGGACTTTTTAGAAATGCCATTTACAATAGTATTAAAAAAGGTAAAATAAGGGTTGTTCGATGGTGGCTCAGTGGTGTACTTCTCGCCTGCCATGCCAGAGAACCAGATTCAATTTTCAGTGCCTGCCCATGCAAAAAAATAAAATAAATAAAAAGGTAAAATAATTAAGGATACATTTAAGCAAAAGATACTGATGATCTGTACATTTAAAATGGAAAACAACAACAAAGATGCTGCAAAACATAAGGCCTAAATAAATGGAAATAGGAGGGCAGTATACCCTGGGTGATTAATATCAGCAAAACTAAAATTACTAAACTAAATAGACTAATATCTTTTAAAGAATTGTAAAATGTTTATTATATATAGAAGTGTGTAAATCATGTTTTAGCAACAATTGATGATTTTTGCTTGATTCACTATTAATTAGAGGTTGCAAAATAGTCTTTTCTGAATATAAAATGCTTTTTATATTTATTATTCAGCATTCTTCTCCCTTTTTCTTACTTTTCTCTCTCTTTTTTTTTAGATCCACTCATGTCTTTTAAATTTTTAATCTATTATATTACTATCATTTATTATGGGGTTCAAATTTTCCAAAATATGTGTCCCAATCATTTTTTTAGCGTGAATCAGTACTAATCCTTTTTATTATAACATTGTATAGATATACTACATTTTCATCTATACATTCATCAGTTAATTAGCGTTTGGGTTGTCAGGTCAGGATTTTACCCAAAAATTATGATGGAGGAAGAGAAAGGCATATTATCATGGGCCATGGATTCTGAACCTGGCTGGGTTGACAAGATAATGAAGTGGAATAGCAGACTAGAGATTCTGGTAGGATTGAAAAATACTTGGAGTTAAGATGCCAGAGAAGGGGAGCAAGAAAGAATGTGGTAGATGCACACTGCAAAGACTTGGAAGATGGTGCTGTAGTAAGCAACAAGAGGGGGTCCTGAGGTAGGTGAAAGAGCTCTTAGGAACAGGCAGAATCTGGAGGTGAGAAGATGAACCCCCTTCATGAGAATGGGCATCACCTAGGAGAGCAAGGATGACATTGAAGATGATCAACCAAGAAGACAGTGGATTATGCCACCAGGAGGCCTAGCAGGTGTCAGGGTCTGGTGACATGAGCCTCTATGCTCACTCACCACTGTGTAGTTGGAGGGCTGGCTAGCCACTCACCCTACTGGCATTGCGCCTCCTCCAGGCTGCTCTACTGACCCTGTTCTCCCACCAGTGATTCGCAGAAGCTTCCAGACTACCTGGGACCAACCACGTAAGAACACCCAGCACTGCCCTCAGGCAACCCAGAAGCTCCCAATCATTTTTAACAGCTTTATTGAGATGTAATTTTTAAATTGTACATTTCAAATGTATATAATTTAAGTTGTACATATGTATACACTTGTGAAACCACCAACACAATCAAGATAATGAACCTATCCACTATTCAACAAGTTTCCTCCTGACTCATTGTAATCTCTCCCACCTACCTGTCTCCATCATTTCCAGACACCTGCTGTTCTGTTTTCTGTTACTCTACATTAGTTTGCATTTCCTAGAATTTTTATGCATCTATAGGTCCTTCCTTTTTATTGCTAAGTAACAGTCATTGAGCGGATATACCATCATTTGTTTACCTATGAACAAGGTGGGCTTCTTTTGTAGTGGACAAAGGTATGTTGAACTATAGTGTCATGGCAGCATTTTCTAAGGAAGCCTTTTATTATTTGACACAAATAAATAATTCTGGCAACAATACAGAGGTTATTTTTAAGTCCTGTTCTATTCTAGAAAATAAAATGTTTCATTCCATTTTCACAAACGATAGAGATGCATATTCACAAGACTAAATAAAAAAAGATTCTGTTTTACTACATTTTCTGGGTTTTTGTGCTGATGATAAGGGTAAGTAAAAAATGCTCTACACATTTTCTGAGATGAGATTGAAGCAAAATGATCAGTTATATTTATCTTCTATTTTTCTTGCTATCTGTGGTAACTGGTATTTCTTAATTTTTTCTATAAATATGAAATAAATCTCAAATGTCACTGATATGTTTTCAGCCACAAAGTATACCATCTGAACATTTCACCTCAAGTAATTTCAGTATTATTTTATTTCAATTAGCTAGGGAGTTATTCCTTTATATATTCCAGGTATAAAAAGATTATTTTATCTTTATCAGTGATTGAAGCTGCCAATATTCCACTAGGAATTTTGAATATATATCTTTTGCTTCTCCCTGGTTCCTTCCTTTTTTAGCAGCAAAATGTCTAGAGAAATCATGTTAATTATGAAATGTTCTCATTAACATTTGAAATGAAAAAAAGTAAAGAAATTGAGAACAGATTAGTGTTTACTAATTACTAACAGATTAGTAATTACAACATATCCTTAATTTTAAAATTTGTGTAAGCTTTATATTGGTAGGAGTTTTATGAGTCATTATTAGGCAGCTGAAACAATCAGAGGAGCAAAACCACAAAAAAACTAAAATCATAGTATGTATTTCTGAATTGAAATAGTGTGATAACTTGTAAGGAAATAAGGTGGACTTTATTTTTTTTAAGGGAAACCAAAAAAAGAGAAAGAATTTAGATTCCTCTGTATTTTATTTTCCTTATTCTTGCTAGGAATATATTTCTCAGTTCCTGCTCTCTGTGTTTTTAGGGGAAAAAATCAATTAAAGATTTTCTCACTTTAATCTAGGGAAATGACTTATTTATTTGATGGAATCCTTAGGTGGGCCTGCTGAATTTGAGCCACCCAAGCTGCAACTACCTTTTCAGTTGTCTAGAGTTTAATGCTCCGAACTCTCTTCTCATCTGTTCCTGGTTTGCTGTCCATTCCTTTGGCTCAACTCCTTCTTGAGATTTACCCCATAGGTAGGTCCTTCTACCATTGTATCCTTGCTTCTACCTCTCAGAAATGGCCTATATCTCCATTACTTCCAATTACATCTTCAGCTTTCCTGCCTACAAATGTTTTTCCATTTAATGAATAATGTCCTTGCATTTAAAAAATTAGTCCCTTCAAAGAACAACTGCCTACAACTAGATAATTTAATAGGATCAAGAACTAATTCTATCTATATTTACATGATACTACTATTCCAGAAAACCCTTGCATGTAAAATAGAGTTGCAAATAACTTTTTCTCTAAAATTATGAATAACCATTTTTCCAAACAAGAAATTATAGCTCCCTTTCAGAACGATAGTTGCCCAGGAGAGTAAAAAAGCACCTTCTGTGTGCAATACCTATCTTAAGTGGGCAAATTTCCTTATAGATTGTTAAATCATAAAGACTTACTTCAAAACACCTCTCTTGCATGTCCATTAAACCTAAACTATTATATTATGAGCATTAACCCATTCTAAATAAGCCCTACTTCACTGAAAGACCCACCTAAAACCAAACCCCAAAGCCTTATAAAAATCTTCCCTTTCCAAGATACTACAAAGACTATGTCAAGAAAGTGGTTTTCCTTACTGTAGGGCAATACACTCCACTCTGCATAATCAACATATTATTTTGGTGGTCATTTTAGGAAGTTGACCATTAACAACAGCTGCTGAAACTTTCTATAAAATTTAAATGAAGCTTTTCTTCCTTTCAAATTTAAATGCCTTTCCCATCTCTACCAGCATTGTCTCATATTTGCAAAAGAATTATGATAAAGGGATATTGACAATAAAATAAGTGTCCCTTCAATTCATATTAGAATTTTTTTCACCTAGAGTACACCTGTCCTTTCCTTTCTCCCCAACTTCTGATATTCTTCAACTGAGAATTATGTAATATCATTTCCATCTAGTTTTAATAATTTTCACAAGAAAGACTATGGAGTGACCAAAGAAGTTACAGTAAAATGTGTTTAGAAAAAAATGTCTAATTTAAAAAAATACCCACCCCCACACATCTTTTTTATAGTTTCCTAGGTAGAAGTCAAGTAACAGCTACTCTGGAAATAACACCTTATTTACCATGAATGTATGGGCAAATAGCCACTGAAACATGGATGTTTTGAGTAGCAGGAACTATTTATAAAGAAGATATTTAAAACAGATGCAGTATTTGCCTACACAAATGGAAAATAAAAATCTGTGTTTAGGAGGAATACTTTGTCGAACATTTAGTATGCACATGTAGGCAACTAAATTTCCATTATTATTGGGGAATCTAAAAGGAGATGCTTCCATTTGGGAAGTTGTTATTCTGTTTATAATGCAAAAGGATGTTTTCATTATTGCAGGGGTATTCCTGTATTTGTGCTCTTCTGAAAAGGGCTGATGCAGAGACTGGGTTATGTCTGTGAGATTTAGATAGAACTTCAAATGGGATCAAACCTTTGAAGTTTCCTAGCCTGGGGGGCCCTAACAACAATGCTAAGACTCATAAGTGAAATAAAATGGCCTCTTCCACTGGGCTTTCCTGGGAAGGTCCCCTTTCAGAGAAAGGGCTTTCCAGAGAACAAAAAAAATTGGCCTGCAGGGGCTTTCTGGGAAAATAGAACCATGGAATTTGCCCTACAGAATTGTAGATAAGCAACACCTAGTGATAATATGTTTCCGTTCAGTAGAAAGAACTTATTAGAATGGACAAGCACAACATACTAATCAATGCATTTCTTCTTCCACTTTGTAAGACCCCGTATGTAAAATGGAAGCTTAATGTCAACCAATCAGTAGGCCATCATTTGCTTCTGTGTTGGCCGTATATAAGCTTGCCCTCACCACTCCCTCAATAGAGGTCCTTACCACTTACAGATTGTTGCTTCCTGATTTATGAATCACTTGCTGCTAAATGAACTTTAACAAAACTTAAAAATGCCTTAGTTCATGTTTGACAGACTCAGTGTTAAGTTTTTAAGCTTTTAGTGGTTTCCTATTCTGCCTTATAATTCTCTTCTTTTGCTACTCATGTGTGATGGTTAATTTAATGTGTCAACTTGACTAGGTTATGCCCAGTTGTTTGGTCAAGCACTGTCCTGATTGTAACTGTGAGGGTATTTCTCAGATGGATTCACATCCACAGTTAGTTGATTGTATCTATAGTTGATTATATCTGCATCTGCAATCAACAAAACAGATTGACCTCAACAGTGGGGAGAATCTACTCATCCAATCAGTTTGAGGTCTTAAATATCAGAATTAAGGATTTCAGAAATCAAAGACAGGAATTGTTACCTCTATTTCAGCTAGCCAGTTTCTCCTGGGTGATTCAACCACACCTTCATTGGAATTTCCAACTACAACCTGCCCTACAGAATTAGGAATGATAGTCCCTATGGTTGTATAAGCCAATTCATATATTAGATATATTAAATAGAGAGAGAGAGAGAGACAGAGAGAGAGATTAGATATATAGATATCCTCTTGGTTTTGTTTCTTTGGAAAACCTTGACTAATATAACCTGCTTTTACTGAGTTTTGCTTCTTTGGAAAGCCTTGACTAATATAATATGTCTTTACTAAGTTACAGCACAGTGTTGTCTTAGCTCAGGAGTAGAAGGAGGGGCCTCTGTCTATACTGGTGGATGAGTAGATAAAATAGCACTGCATCAACACTAAAAAGTAATTACAAACTGACCAGCAATGAATGGCTGTACAGAATTTTGGATCAAGATATGGTAAAGTACAGTCAAGTATTTGTACGTCCTCACCAGAATTCCTTCAAACTCTTTAGAAAAGCACCTGGACTTCATCTTTTCCTGGGGATGGGACCTCAGATCATTGAAGTTTGGATATTGAAAGAAAAGGTTAATAACTTTAGGATAGGTATTTCATACAAAATTATTTTTGTTGCACACTTTTAGGGGAAATAAAAACCTGGAATTATATAAAATAAAATATTTTTGTAAGTACACATTTCTGAGCTTGGTGTTAAGTTTAGGGCCATCTAAGTTTACAAGAGTAATGAAAGTACTGGATTTATAAAGCAATCAAATCATTTACAAAAGTTTGAGATTTACACTTTGCATTTTCATACCTGGTAACCACCACTAACTTCTGTATAACCTGCAGGAAAATAAAGGGCAAAATATAATTTAACCTTTAATTTAAGATAATATAAGGGTACATAAGTCTTATTGTAGAGGAATTACCCAATCTTGTGAAAAATACAACAGACTCCCTCAAGGTTGAAGATGAACATTTAGGTATCTTAATTATGAATTCACTGAGTCTGCCATGCTTTTTTCTTGATCTAGTAAAGAAAAGTTCAGGATTGTATTATTTATACTTGTGCATTCTTCTGTTTATCCTTTCCCCTATAGCCCTTGCCATCACCATAAAAGAATATCAAGAAAAAGTACTCTTCTATTTTAGCCTGGAAAGAGACTAGTCGGCACTCATTTTTTTAACCTTACTTCTCTCTTCCAATTCTCTACTACTTCTTACTTTCCAGGGCTGAGGTATCAGAATTGGAAACACAAGGCTCACTCTGAGAAAGCTGAAAGACAATGAATTGCTGACCTATAGGAAGATACTGGAGCAATAATTTGATGATTAAAAAAAGTTTATTTGTATCAAAGGTAGAGAAAGAACTTAAGTTTCCAAACATAATTTTTAATAAAAGGATATCTGTCATGGTTAGGGACACGTGTCAACTTGGCCAAGTTGTGGTACCTGTTTATCTGATTGGGCAAGCACTGGCCTGTCTGTTGCAATGAGGACATTTCATAGGATTAGGTCATGATCACGTCAGCTGCATCCACAGCTGATTCCATTTGTAATCAGCCAAAGGGGAGTGTCTTCTGCAATTAGTGATGCCTTTGGCTGGTGAGCCTCTCCTGTGGAGTTCATCCAGACCCTCCATCGGAGTCGTCGGCTTCACAGCCTGCCCTGTGGATTTTGGACTCTGCATTCCTGTGGTCACGTGAGACACTTTTATAAATTTTATATTTGCAAGTGTTCCCTGTTGATTCTGTTTCTCTAGAGAGCCCTAACTAATACATCTTGGTACCGGGAGTGGTTCTTAAGAAACAGAATATTAAAAATGGGTTTTTATGAATGGTTTTCTACTCTGACTGGACTCAGAGACACTAAGGACTCTGATTCCCATAATCAGAATGACACTCCCAATCCATGGAGTGAGTTGGCAAAGGAGATAGTCAAAATATCATCATTCGATTCTCCTAA
>PVIY010063405.1:0-10512 GCA_004026745.1 Myrmecophaga tridactyla | reverse complement strand
AGTTCACTATATCCCATGGATGGAGGAAATGGATAGAAAACAAAACTTAGCAAAAAGAGAGACCTATATTACTTTGGAAAAAAATATGACAAGAGAAATGATATCTATTAAACAGAATTTTCTAACTTAGATGAAAAGTAGAAACAATTTATATAATATTAAACATTTATTTTTATAATCCTGGCATTTTTTAATCTCCTGTATATAGGATTTCTAATACTTTTACAGCCTCAGGAAGTAGATGCTATTTTTTCCAGGATTCAATATCAATTTACTTTGCTTTGAGAAATAAGTCTTATATATTTGAGATGCTATTATTTTAATTTTATGTAACTTCATATATATTAAATGTCTTGCCCATGGACATGAACCAGATGAATTGCAGGACTGAGTGGGTGCGACTCAAACTCATCATCTCACAGCCTGTTCATTTCCATGTTTTATGATAATCCACTACATCAGATTCAATTAGAAATGAATAAATCAATAGATAATATGGCCATTTTATGGAAATAAAATAAAAATCTGTGTAAAAAATTAACAAAGAAGACATTCTGCCCATGAAATTCTTTCCCTTTAGATTCCACGATATTATTTATATTTTTGCTACCTCTTACTCCAAACACTTTGGAACTTTTTTGAGGATTCATTGTACCCCATCATTGGAATGACCCTTTGTTACAACATCTGCTTCTACTTCCTTATTCATACTCAAGATTTCACCCGTACTGTGTTAATTTACACTTACCTGCTACCTAGAAGACATCTCAAAATGTGTGCTCAGAAATTTTTAACTCAAAATGTCAATTCATAACTCCAGATTCATTAGCAACCCCGGTAATATATCATTATTGACCCTGCTATTAAAGCTAGAAATATTGGAAAACATATATTTCCTTCATTCCCTACATTAAATTAGTCTTTGCTATACATTTAAACATTTCTCATCTGTTCTTCCTTTCAACACATGCTAAACTGCCTTAGTTTATCCTCTCATCATTTTTTAAACCAATAATTTCAGTAGGCACCTAGCTGTTCTAATCCCTAAAGTCTATTCCTTTCAATTTTCCTTGCACATTGTCTCCAGAAATTTTTTATAAGGCAGAACATCAGCTTAGGATACTTCCTGTTACTCCCAATTACCCATAGTTTTCTAACAGTAGTGTGCATATTCCAGTATTCCATGGAAATGCCTTGGATGCCATAACAGTGACTCTAAGGAAAATATACTGCCTGAAATATATGAATTCCCTTTCCAATTTGTGATGGTTTTCCATTATGCCAATTAACTTTTTCAATGTAAAACTTAAAAGAGAGATTTCTAAAGTTTCTCAATCCACAGCAACCTTAATGTCTCAGTAAATTTTCACAGTGCTTTTAGGCAATAAATGCATGAACAAATAAATAAATGAATGAAAAATAATAATCATTAACAGTTCCGTTTATTAAGTATATTTGTATATATGATGTATTAAGTTGTTTATGCCCTAATATTAAGTAGCTGTTAGATAAAATCATACACCTAATATAGAGGACATAATATTCTTATTTAACTTTTAAGTAACCACAACTAATTACTGAGATGACACCTGTGTCTATTGACAATACACATTTTCTCAAAGCTTAAACTCAGATTACTTACTACCAGTCTTTTTTTCTGTTCAACATTCATTTTTGCTTGGTAGTTGTTTTGACTTACAGCAACTATGGAAAACCCAAGTTTGTAAAGGTGTGGTGTCATCAAAAAGAATATAGTGTGATCTAATGTAACTTAACTAGGTAAGCTAGTAATTCATGCCATGACTATTACATGTTAAGGATCACCATTTCCCTAGAAAATAGAAAATCTTATAGAGCACTTTCCTTCAAGTTTGCTGTAGTGTCCTAGGGTGATTTCTCAGACAGCTTCAGAACCACACGCTTAAAACAAAAAACAAAAGAAACAAAAAAACACTAATATTCCATGTTTTCCTTTCTAATTGGAGTGCTTACATTATTTAGGCACGGTTAGTCAGTATACTAACCTAATAATTTGATTTAGAAGAGTATTAGTGAATTTCATTCATTGGCTTAGATTATGGTGGAGATAAGTGGTTCAGTATCTGGTAGTACTTTGTTTTTAGAATAGTAATTGTTAATATTGCATGTGTATGTGTGGATATATATGGCAAGGAACTCTGACAGTCTGGTGAAGCCTGTGTATGCCTTCTCAGAATGATGCTTTCAACAAATACAATATGATGATAGGATTACAAAAGGAATTCTAAATACCACATCAAAATATTTTAAAATCAAGTTTATGGGAAGCGGCTCAGTGGCAGAATTCTCGCCTGCCATGCTGGAGATCCAGGTTTGATTCCTGGTGCCTGCCCATGCGAAAACAAACAAACAAACAAGTTTATGACTTTGCAATATAACTGCTTTTACAAAGAAGCAAATAACATGATCAAATGATAGGTCTCTTATTTATCAAAATCTTGAAGGAGTAATGAAGGTAAATGAGAAATCTACAGCAACTCTCGTGATATAAAATACCTCTGAATTTTAATTGTCAAAGTCACAGGTACTGCTAATACTATTGCCTTCTTTAATAATTGCAGAGGTTAGTAAAAATAAAAATGTAATATTTTTCTCAAACAAGTTCTCATGCACTTTGAATGCTACCCAAAAATCCTTTGGAGATTTATGAAACAAAGAACTTCTTTATACAGCAAAGTTTTCTTGGTGGAAGAGTTTGGTAGCTGATGGGAGTTGTTCCTGAAATCTCAGCCTAGAATATGTTTCTTCAGGCTTTAGACACCTTAAGTCTACTAATACCTCTTAAGAAATCCTTTTCTCCTTGACAACAAGAACGGATTCTGTTTTCTGCAATAAGAATTTTGACATACATGGGAGGTCAGAGTCAAAGATGCAGGATGAATGTAGAGTTCCATATCCTTTCACCGCTAACACGGTCTCAGTCACAAAAGTAGCATTCATAAAATTTTTAAATATTGGAGTAATAGATGAGAATTCCTTTAGGACATTACAGAAGAAAAAAATCTTCAATACCTGAGGAAATTGACAATTTCAGAGCTGTGACTCCAGTCCAGCTGCATATTACAAAGGGAAAGGCTATGGCAATGTGGAGTCCGACCATTTTAAGAAAGTTTTACTGTATAACTAATTGTAAAATCAGTAAAATGAACTAATAATTAATGGACTAGTGAGATTTTTATAATATTATTTCTGAAATAATTTTGGTACGTTCCCATTTAAATTTAATTCTAAGGAAGCATTCCAATGTATATATGAAAATAAATGGAACATGAATAAAGTGCTCTAAAATCCTTAAAAACAGATTAGTGTTATAATTAATTTCCAGGATATTGCTTTGCTGAGTTATGGAAAGGAGAAATACTAGAGAGATGTTTTATATCTAATTTAAGATTCAGTTCTCTCTTTTTTGGCAAGGGAGTAAGATTAGAATATGTGTGGGTGTGCTAGTAAAAGAGAAAGAAACAGTAAGAGAAGAGACTTACAGAGTTCAAGGTTCATACCCAATAATGCAGTCTGAACTGTCCTCCCAGACCAACATCTAAGAGCTATTCAGATCAGCACTGCATTATAAAAGTTGCTGGGCTAGAGATTAGGCTTTTTATGGATTTTTTTCTTCATTCCAGGAACTTTATTTCTAAGGGAGATTTCAATTGCACTCTGTCGGACCTCAATAAATCTGGGCCAACAACTGAACTGCCAAGGGGAACGATAAAACTGAATGAGATCCTAAAAAGATTTACTGGTGGAGAGGAATTTTTTCGACCATTAAAGATTGTATTTCCCAACCCCCCTAAAAATGTCATAAGTGTTGGTCTTATATCCACTGATTATTGATGCAATCCAGAGATATGAATTTGGTGAGGTGTAAAGTATTGCCTGTGTCACCATCTCTGTGTTCATCTCACACCATACAGTGTTCTTCAGAGACAGAATGAGAACAACACACATTTTGTGGAAAGCATCATTCCTAAAAGTCTACACAGAAAAAGCAATTCCAACTAGGTTTAGCCTGTGAATTATTGCTGAAAATATATTTACTACAATTTCGCATTTCTAAGCTGACGACTGACAGCGCCCATCCGACTGTAAGTTTGCATTGCTTACTCGTGAAGGAGGAGGGAAAGTCAATGTTAAGATCATTTAAGAAGTGTTCATGAGTTAACTTTGAAAGGATTAATTTGATTGTATTTAGAGTGATTACAATGAATGAAACAGCTGAATTTACTTTCTTTTTTAAACTTCCTCTTTATTTGTTTTATAGGTCTTTTAGAAAAATCATAGAGTATCATCTAATGGATAGATAAATAATTCAAAGCTTTGTCGCTTTATCGATGTCCTTTGCAACCAATTTTATTATTTGAAAATTTTTTAGATAAATGAAAATTTAAAATGTAGAACTTGATTCTTTATGCATTCTTACATTTGCCAATATACCTGTAACTTATGTCAGTATGGGAACGCATCACCCAAAATAGGGATACTCACCTATAAGTATTGTTTTTGATTTGACTAAATCAGAAAGAAAAGTACTTTACTGCAACTATTATAAGAACCTACAGATGTGGCACAACGACAAGGTATGGAATCTAGTTTGAATGCATTCTTAAAAAATAAAATTAAACTACATATCAGTCTTTATGTACATGAGTAAATAGGATGACTGTTTTGAAATTGTAGAATTCAATATAGAAGAAAGTGATTGGCTTTTATAAAGGAGATTTATTAAGTTACAAGTTACAATTATAAGGCTGTGAAAATGTTTGGCATCAACAAGAACATACCTTCTCTAGAAAAAGGCTGGTCACTTCTGGGGCTTCTCTGTCACATAGAAAGGAACTAGCAACATCTGCTGTCCTTCTCTCTCAGCTTCTGTGTTCAAATAGCTCTCCTCTCCTTCTGTATCTCCAGACATTGGTATCTTGGTTTCATCTCTCTACTCTCTGTGTCAGCTCTGAGCTTTCTCTCTCTCCATGAGCTCTTTTAAGGACTCCAGTAAACTGATCAATAACCACCTTGAATGGACAGGGTCACATCTCTATGGAAATAACTAATCAAAAGATCCCATCCACAATAAATCTGCCCCATAAGATTGGATTAGAAAAACATGGCTTTTCTGGGGTGACCAACAGGCTCAAACTGCACATTTCACCCTCTGGACTCCAAAAAGACATGTTTTTTTCTTAATGTAAAATACATTCATTACATCACAAAGGCCTTAAACCATTTCAGCAACAATACAAATATAATGCCAAGTCAAAAACAATTTGAAATGTCATCAAAATCACATACAGGTATGGTTTGCCTCAAAGTAAACTTCTTCTCAGGTTGTAGACCTGTGAAACTTAAAAAAGAGTTATCTGCTTCCAATATACAAAGAGGTACAGTCATAGGATAAACATTCCCATTGCCAAAATTAGAAGGAAAATAGCGGTCACAGGACCCAAACAGTTCCAAAAGCAAGCAGGGCAAAATCATTAGACTTTAAGAGTTTTAAGATTTTAAAAATCCCTCAGGCTTAAGGGATTGGCAGACCCACCCTTTCTAAGGGCTTACTCAGCAACCCTGCTCTCTCCAAATACTGGGGTGAGCATTCCAACATATCCAAGCATTGGGGACAACACCTTGTTCTCATTCCACCCTCTTCAAGCATTGGGGTGGCACCCAGAGTCTCTGCCATTTCTGAGGCATGTGCTTATCCCCTTCAAAACAGTGGGATGGTGACCAGGTTCTCCCCAATCACTAGGGAATGTACTTTACCCACTCTGAGGCCAGCTGCAGCAATATTCTTCCTAAACATCAAGAAGGAAGACCTGCCCTCTGCCTCTGGGTTGTATTAACCCTTTCCACATGAATGCATGTGTCCACCCTCCTGGTCAGAGATTTCTTAGCTCCAGACCTTAGCTTCCATGGTTCTGTCTTTGAAATAATTTTTCCTTTAACCTATCCCTTTTGCATTCCTTTCCATCCAGACTGGCCATGACTCCATTTATATGGATCTCACAATAAACGTGTTTTTTTTCCCATGCAACACACAGGGTTCACAGCCATGAGACAATAGGACTGTCCACAAATCCTTTCTGGATAACTCCATCTCCAATCCTCACTTGTGCCGAAATGGCTGATTGACCCCATGTTTGGCTAAATCCTCACCAAATTATTCTTTGGAGTCTCACTTTTTGGAAGCCGAGTATTCCAGACCATCAATTTCTGGTTTCTCTGTACCCAGGAGTTCAGGTCTCAGTTTATCTTTCTTCTCACATTTTAAAATAAGATTCAAGTTAAAACTAGGCTACATTTTCAAAATTTAGTTTGGAAATTTCCTCAGCTAAATATCCAAGCTTGTCACTTTCAAATTCTGCCTTCCATCAAATAACAGTACTCAGTTTTGCAAGTTTTCTGCCACATTAAGATGAGGATTGTCTTTCTTCTAGTTTACAATAATACATTCATAATTTCTGTCTAAAACTTTATTGGAAGAATCTTTAGTGTCCATATTTCTACCATAGTCTCTTCAAAGCATTCTAGACTTTTCCTTTTATGAGCCTCACAATTCATCCAGAATCTTACCCTTTTCTATTTAAAGTCATTCTGACATGTTTGGTACCAGCAGCACTCCCTCCTGGTATCAAAATCTTTTTCAGTTTGATAATGCTGCCAGAATGCAATATGCAGAAATGGATTGCCTTTATAAAGAGGATTTTTTAAATGACAATTTACAATTGTAAGGCCATGAAAATGTCCAAATTAAGGTACTAATTAGAGGATATCTTCTGTCAACTAAAGGCTGATCATCCCTGGGATTTCTCTGTCACATGGGAAATCACACAGTGATGCTTGCTGTCCGTCTGTCATAGCCTCTGTGTTCAAATGGCTCTCTCAGCTCCTTCTCCATCTCCAGACATCTGTGTCCTAGTTTCTTCTCTCTGCTCTCTGTAAGCTCTGAGCTCTCGCTATCTCTCTCCATGAGCTCTTTTAAAGACTCAGTACACTAATTAAGGCCCACTTTGAATGGGTGGACCACATCTCCATGGAAACAGCCTAATCAAAATGGCCTCACCAAAAAAAAAAAAAAAAAATCTGCCCCACAAGATTGGATTAGAAGAACATGTTTTTCTGAGGTATATGACAGTTTTAAACCTCCACACTGACCTATAGCCAAAGAAACTGCTTTTAAAAGGTATTTCTCAACATCTAAAGAAACAAGAAATATAGAGTCCAAAGATTTATATTCTTTATTTTTTAAATGGAAGTAATATGATTTTAAAACTAGATGGATTATGTACCTAATCAAAAAAAATCACATCTAATTAGAAAATATAAAATTAATTTCCTCATTTGTGCCTCAGTTTCTTCCATCATAAAATGAGTATTTAATATCCTTAATATCTTTTCAGTATTTTAATGAAGATACATATGGAGTATTTAGCAATCCCAATAAGAATGAGGAAGTAGTACATTTTATACTAAAACTATTGTGTTCTGAAGTTTAATAAATTTCTCTGCTTAAAGAAGAAATAATAAAAAAAGAAAGAAGCCAATAATATCTTCTAATTAAATGACATTTTAAAATAATTTCATATGTATCTATCTGGATTACTTGCCAATACAGAGTCCTCCATTTTGCAAAAGATTTATCCTTCAGGGAACCTAATTATGGTTTCTACTTGGAATATATGTTTCCCATTTTAAGTTATACTGAATTTTATTTACAATACAAATAATACCCAGGGCTCTATGTGGCCAAGATTTTGTACTGACTCAATATTATAGAGGAACATTAAGGAGTCAGTCCTGCTATCAAAGTCATTATTAATTCTAATTTTCCATTTTTGTTACTTGCATTCCTTGAATAACATTACGGTTTATCTAAACCATAGTATAAATCATTCCAAAGTTCTCAGATTGTATAAATGCCTAAAAATCTCTCTCTTCACACATTAGTCTCAATACTATCAAAACTACCTTTTCCAAACATGATCAGATTCTTGAAACTTATCTCTCATTCATTTAGCCTCTACTAGTTTTTCACTTCTACTAGTTTTTCACTTGTAAATATTTATGCTTCTAAGAAAAAATTCTATCTTTGATTTTCTAGTTCTGTCTCTTCTCCCTAATTTTCTGAGGATTCACCAAAAAATTCAGGACTCAAGATGAGGATCTACTTTAGAAGTTGGAGGACTAGAAAATCTGATATTTCCCAAGAAAATAATTAGTTTGGGGGGTATCTGAAACCCAGGACTAAATAGTGGAAATGATAGAAAAATGAATATTGCTTATTATTTACATGAATAAAATTATCTGGTTTTGCTGTGACATGCATCAGTCTGCATGGCCATATGAACTAATTTGTCCTCTTGAGAAAAGTACTATATATTTGACTAGCAAAAAATAACAAATTTCTGAAGTCACACATTTGAAGTAATGCCAAACTGTGGGAACTTGCTATGGTTACCACTTGTTTTTCTCAGTTGACACTAAATTTGCCTGGACATGTTTTCATGGATAGCAATAGTACTTTTTTCATTATATAAGAGTTATAAAAGACTTTCTTGCACTTAAATTTTCTAACATAAAGTGATTTTTTAGCTAAAAAAGATTGATAACCAATCTTTGTGAATACTAACACAGTTTTGATTAGTCAAATTCAATGAAAAAAAGAAAGAATGCTTTTACAATGAGATACAGAATACACACATAGTTTAATGCAATATATCAAATAATTTTGGCCCAAAATAATTGCTCCTTCCATTGAAATATTAAAAGTTTATGTTTGGAGAGGGTTTTAGTTTGAAGGCTGCTGGAATGCAGGATACCAGAAATGGAATGGCTTTTTAAAAGGGAACTTAATACGTTGCTTGTTTACAGCTCTAAGGGAGTGAGAGTGTCTAAATTAAGGCATCAACAAGAAGTTACCTTCACTCAAGAAAGGACAATGGGTCAGGAATGCCTCTGTCAACTGAGTAGTCATGTGGCTGGCATCTGCTGGTCCCTTGCTCCTAGGCTCCCACGCTTTCAGATTATGTTCTTGTGGAGATTCCTCACTTTATTTCTCTAGGGCTGGCTTTCATCTCTTGGCTTCTCTTGGCTCTCTCCAGGTTCTGGCTTGCTTAACTTCTCATGGCAATGTTTGCTGGGCTCCAAGCACCTCCAAACATCCATGTCTCTGTTCTCCACATGTTGGCATCTGTGTCAGCTCTGCTGTGACCTTTCTGTTGGCTCTGAGGTTTCCATCATTTCTGTCATTTCTGACTCTCTCAAAAATGTTCCACTTTTTAAAGTATTCCAGTAAACTAATCTAGGCCAACCAGGAATGGGTAGAGTCACAATCTAATCAAAAGTTCATACCCACAATCAGGCATGCCACATCTCTGTGTAGATGACCTAATCAGAAATTTTCACCCTACAGTATTGAACCAGGATCAAGAGAAATGGCTGCTTCCACAGGTTGGATCAAGACTTAAATGTGGCTTTTCTGGGATACATAATAATTTCAAACCAGCACAGAGAGCAAGAGGGTTGTAAGAAGATGGTGGAGTAGGAAGTTTCAGCAGTCAGTCCTTCTACCATTACAACTATTAAACAGACAGAAACTGTCTAAATCGACTATTTTGAAACTCAGAAATAGTATAACACAGTGAAGCATCTGCAAAAGAGCATTTGGAAGAGAATGGTTTATTGTGTTAAATACTAGTGAATTCCCCTCTCAGTGCTGTGGCCACTGTCTTCAAGCCTCCCCCTTGTAGCATGCAGGAATGAGGTCCTCAACCCTGGCTCCCAGTGAACATGGCTCATTCTCTTAGATAGAACATATTTTAGGTCACAAAACAAGTCTCAGTAAATTCAAAATGTTTGAACTCAAATAATGCATTTTTTGAACACTTTGGAATGGAACTGGAAATCAATGACAGATGGTGAAATGGAAAATTCGCTAACACTAATATGTTGAAATTAAGAAATGTACTGCGAAAACAATTGGTCAAAGAAGAAATTGCAAAGAAAAATAGGAAATACCCTGAGACAACTGAAAATGAAAACACAACATATCAAGTATTATGGGAAAATTTGTATTGTGTAAATAAATTTTTTAAAAAGTCCATAGGACTATATATCACAAAGATTGAATCATAAAGTAAATCCTGGACTATAGTTAGTAGTACAATGATAAGGATGCTCCTTCACTACTTATAGCAAATACACTACTGTGTTAGTTAGATTCAGTTGTCAACTTGGCCAGGTGAGCATACCTAGTCTTGTTGCTGAGGTCATAAGCCAATGGTACGTGAACCTCATCTGTTGCCAATTACATCTGCAGTCAGCTAGGAGGCGTGTCTGCTGCAATGAGTGACGTTTGGCTTAATTGGCTGGTGCTTAAATGAGAGAATGCAACGTAGCACAGCTAAGCAGCTTGGCATTCCTCATCTCAGCACTTGCAGCTCAGCCCAGGCCTTTGGAGATGGAGAAAGAAGTCACCCC
>PVIY010063404.1:0-10511 GCA_004026745.1 Myrmecophaga tridactyla | reverse complement strand
CCTCAGCAGCACCTCTTCTCACTGGGGTAGCATCTCTCCTCCTCCTTAGGCATAAAAGATCAGGAAGACTGGGTAATTGAGGGAAAGATACTCTTGGTGTGCTTGAGAGCTTCATAGGTTGAAAATCTTTTGGCCTTAACTGGCCTAAAATCTGAAGATTGTTGCACCCAGCAACCCATTTTCACCAGGCCTCTGGCCATTCTCCAGTCCTGTAACTGTCCGCTGTCCATGTCTCTGTCTCAGCATCTCCAGCTCCCTCAGCCACCATGCTCCACATCTGCTATCCAGGGGTCCCCAGGGAAGCCTCATCTTCCCCCCAAGACCTGATATCCAGTACCTATACCCTTCATTATGTTCAGGCCATGCTCCAAATGAATCACACTAACGAGTTAAAGTTTAATTTAACCTTAAGCATTGCTCTTCTGTGCAGACTTGTACCTTAAAGGTTCAGATCTTTGAAATACCAGATCTCTCAGTAGGAACATGGATGGAACCAATCAGGTCAAGAGCAAGGGCACTGAAGCCCTAGGAGGACCTAATAATAGGCATGTGATATCTCCTATATATCACGCCTTGGATGACTGAAGTTTAAAGGAAGATAATAATACCTTCCCATGAGATTGTTGTACAGATTCAACAGGATGAGGTGTGCACAGCACCCAGCCCCACGCCTACATTACTAACATGTGAGTTGTACACATTATTATTATTATTGCTTATTGGTATTATTATTATTATCTGTGGTGGTTTCAAGCCGTATGTGGCCGAGAAAAGTATGTCCTTGAAGTTTATCCATTCCTGGGGGTGTGAACCCATTGTAAGTAGGACCTTTGGATGAGGCTACTACAGTTAAGGCGTGCCCCCCTCCTTCAGGGTGGGTCTTCATCCTGTTAGGGGAGTCCTTCATGAGAGAATCAAATTCAGACAAAGAGAGAAAGCCACAGAAGGAAGAAGCTGAAACGCAACAAAACCCGGAAGAGAAGGGAGAGAGCATTACATGTGCATGTTCCTTGTCATGTGAGAAAGTTAACAAGGTTCGCTGGTCTTCAAGAAGAAAGCATCACCTGGATGCTGCCTTGATTTGGACATTTTCATGGCCTCAAAACTGTAAGTTTGTAAGTTACTAAGTTCCCACTGTTAAAAGCTAACCCAGGGTGGACCACGGTGGCTCAGTGGCAGAGTTCTCGCCTACCATGCCAGAGACCTGGGTTCGATTCCTGGTGCCTGACCAGGTTAAAAAAAAAAAAAAAAGCTAACCCAATTCATGGTATCTGCTTTGAGAAGCTTAGCAAACTAAAACATTATTATTACCATTAAAACTCCTAGATGCCTCTTGTCCAACTCATAGCACTTAAGACTACTCCCAGAACATCATTTGCTTACGGAATAGGATGATGCCACAGACACAGATCAGATTTCCAGTTCAGCTGTGTGACCCTGTGCAAACTACTTTTCTGTGCCTCAGTTTCCTTATCTATAAAATGGACAGTGTTAGTCCAGGACCTCAGAAACACAAACACCAAGACCGAATCAAATGTGCAGAGGTTCTATTATAGGAAATGCCTATGAAGGAAAATGGAGAAGGAAGTGGAAAAGGCAACACACTTCTGACCTTTGGGAAGGAAAGAGAGGAGGAAAGATGGGTGGAGGAAGCGTTCTAGACCCTGTGCAGTCTCAGGGCGGTTTGCACAGTGATCCAGAGCACACAGCCTGTGCTGACTGTCAGAGAATCCCATCTCTTGGGAATGAGCCTGCCATAGGGTCCCTGCCATGCTCAGTCACTGGCAATGGATTTCAGAGCACAGCAGCTGGGGCCCTTGGTCCATCACGCTCCCATTACTTGGAAGTCTGCAAGGCACATTCTCGTGGCTGCCCATGTGTAAGAATGAAATGTAACAAAATACGTGAAGCCCTAAGGACATTGCTGGACACAGGGTGACCATTACCTAAATGGCTGCACTTTTAATTATTAATCATTACTGAAAATGTTTTCAGCACAGTGGAGCCAAATGATACACTTTAAAGATGCATTTAAGACATATGATATGAGATGTCTTTTCAAAGGTGATAGGAACTGCTCTTTTTTTCATACGTGTTTATTTTCCTTACAGTAACAAACCTGCAGAAAAATGCTCTCATATTTTTTTATCCGTTGACAATCCCTACTGTATATATATATATATGCTTATAGTACATGCCTGATAAATTTTTGGAAGAAACGATGGATTCAATATGTTAGTGACATTAAACTGAGATGATCTTGAGTACTAGATGGGTTTCACCTTATTTTTGAAATAAATTTATTTTGAATAAATTCCCTGCCTTCCCTGGGAAGATTATACCTAGTTTTATTTTCGATATTTTATTATAAAAATTTCAAAATAAGCAAAGTTGCACCCATATTCCCACCACCTTGCTTCTACCATTAACATTTTACAATACTTGTTTTACCACATATCTATCCATCTCTTTATTCATCCATCAATCCATCTTATTTCTGCTCTGTTTTAAAGGGATTATACTGTAAATGTCTATCATTAACTATTGTTCAATATCTATTTCCAAATATTTTTAATGTAAAATTTACATTGAGTTTTTAAATTAATGAAACTGCCTCTAGTCACAGGTCACAGGACATGAGACATTACCTGGTTGAGAGCTTTGGCATCTCCACATTTCTAAGGCTGATTTAATGCCCTTGATGGGTGGCAGATGGGTGGCACGCTAGGCTAGCTCTGTGCTACTTGCAGATGCTAACTATCATAGGCTGGGGTCTCAGGCAGCAGACACTGATCTAGAGTTTAGTATGCAGGTTTCTTAAGGAGCACCTGTTGGGTAAAGACCTGAGGAAGGGAGAGAAAGGAAGCAGAAAGGACAGAGGGAGAAGTTGAGATGTGATGCAGGCTCAGCCCACCCCTCAGGGAAGAGCTGTGGGCTGTCCTGCCATCCTGGGAGCCACTTGGGAAGTCCAGTCTACAGCTCACTTCTTGACTCATCCCAAGAGGGTGAGAACTCTGTCCCTCAACATGCCCTCCTGTCTACCTGGTGTTCTGGTTTGAAGCTGTTCTGTACCCCAGGAAAGGCCATGTTCTCTTAATCCATCCCTGTGGGTGCAGACCTCTTCTGGGTGGGACCTTTTGATTAGGTTGGTTCTACTGAGCTATGACCCATCCAGTACAAGGTGGATCTTAATCCTTAACTGGAGTCCTTTATGTGGATAAAAGACAAAAACACCAAGAGAGAACAGAGGGAGAAACATCCGGAGAGCTCCAAGAGAAAAGCCCCAGGAGAAACAAGCAAGGACCTACAGAAACTGAAAAAGCCAGAACCTGAAAGCAACAAAACCCATGAGCGAAGGACCAGCAGGTGCCGATCATGTGCCTTTCCATGTGACAGAGGAATCCTGGATTCTGGCAGCCTTTCTTTAGAGAAGGTATCATCCTGTTGATATCTTAATTGGGACATTTTCATGGCCTTAGAACTGTAAATTTGTACACCAATAAATTCCCATCATAAAAGCAAACCCATTTCTGGTATATTGCATTCTGGCAGCTTTAGTAAACTGAAACACCCAGCTAGAAGTGATATAGTTGTATGCCTCTAAAAATCCTGACTGATACATTTTCTAATAAACCCAGCCCTGGATTTTGAACTTTTTAAGCCATAGCACATTTTCACCAAACATATTCTATGGAAGCCTGGTATATACAAAGTAGATTAAAGATGGAGTTGTTCTAATATAGTTTGGCCTTCCCACCAACCGTTAAGTCATCTTCCAGAGTTTTCAGGTTCACTGAATTCCCCTATAGAAGAAAGTCCAAATTTCCCTCTTCATGGTATTTCACAGGGTCCTTCATCAACTGGCCCCACCCTATTTAATTTTCTGCTTCTTCTCCTATCATGCCTCCTGCCTTACCAAATTAATTCCCATTTGCAAGTACACCCAACTACTTTGGGTCTCCAGAATAACTTTTCATCTACTGTTCCCCCATCCTCAAATCTCTTTCAGGACTGTGTCTGCCAGGAAAATGCCTATGCACACTTCAAGGCAGGTCAGTTACAACTTCCAAACTCTCACCAACACCCATGCTATGGGTGGAAATGTCAATAGCCCCTTAGGATTGCTGGGCCTAAATTTCTCAGTTACGACTCTTTTCCAGTGGACCACAAGTCCTTCAAAATGAGGTTCTGACACCACAAATACAACTAAGGAAATAGGAAGGAGGGTGAAGCTTCACAACAGCTGATGTGTTTGCACAGAGACCTAGCCATGAACTCACAGCTGGAAAGGAACATGTCATCCGTAATTTTGCTGAGGCACAAATTTGAATTATTAATATGCTCAGGTTGGTGAACTACTCTGGCATTCCCTTCTTTCCACCCACTATATCCACCAGGGTTTCACATTGGCTGGACTTAGCAGGAGGCCAGTTAGCAAAGGGAGCCTGAGAAAATGCAGCTTGTTGGGCCAATCAGAAGCTACAGAGAGCAGAGTTGGGGAAAGATGGAGATAGACCCAGGGGTGATAGAAGAAAGAAGCAGCAGAGAGCTCAACTGACCCCTGTGGAAGTCAGCGGACCCCAAGGGATGGGACTCTTGATTAGAACAGGACAAAGAAAGGACAGAGGACATTCTTTGCACAAAAGAAATATACATATATTTTGCAGGAGAGGTGGAAAATCCATCTCTGTAAATCAAGAACTATATATATGTATAACTATATATGTATACATTCATGCATATACACGAGTTTGCATGGTGGAGAATAATAGATGAGTGAAAAGAGAGAGAGAGAAAAAAGTGCTACTGCAATGCTAGGCCAGCACTGCCACTGTCTTTGCACAGGAAATGAGTGATTCATTCCTGCTAATAGACCAGGCTACAGAGCTAGAAGGAAATACTGATGGGGTAACCCATTCTCATGCACATTCTCAAGGTATCATCATTACATATGACACAGCCTGACCTCACTCACCAAGAGACTCAACCCTGAGAGGCTGAGATAGAAGTGGAAGGAACTGCAATGCTGGCCTGGCTTCCAATTCACCAGGAGGAAGTGATTGGAGAGGTGGAAGTGGTGGGCATGGTGAGAGCAAATTTCTCACGTCAGCTTCATGTTCATGACAGCTAGGAGTGTGAAGTCTGGTCAGGTTGAGAATTCTGTAGTTTATGAGCAGAGGTTTTTTAGAGTTTAAAGGTGAGACGGAATCTATCAAAAGGGTCCTCCTGGGCAGTGCTACGGTGGCTCTGTGGCAGAGCTCTCGCCCGCCATGCCGGAGACCTGGGTTCAGTTCTCGGTGCCAGCCCATGCACAAAAAAGGTCCCCTTTCCCACGAGGCAGTATGGAAAGTCCTTCAAAATGAGGTTCTGACACCACAACCACAACTAAGCAAATAGGAGGGAGAAGCTTCACAACAGGCTGATGTGTTTGCACAGAGAACCCGGCAATGAACTCACAGCTGGGAAGGAATAAAAATATGAGTGAGGGGTCCCAGAGGAATAGGTGAACCCCCCCCAACTCCCCAACGGCGTGATGGAACTTTATGAATACCGTCTGGAAGTTTAAACCCAGGAGAGGGGTGACTTACAGGTAAAGCTAAATAAACTACAAAAATAACTTATTTAAGGTGTTTGGGAACAAGATAAATTTGATTGGTGGTAAACCTTTCAAACCTTTCAAGACCAGAAATAATTAAACGCTGTGCCACTGGAGTGTTTCATGAATGAATGAATGGACAAGGAAAGCAAGCCTGTGAGACTGGGAAGAGGAGACCATTGTCACAAGCAAACTGAATCCTAAAGTCTGTGAAGCAGTTGTAATCTCTCTGTCTTAGTTTCCTCATCTGTAAAATGGGGATTCAATGACACAATCTACTAAAAAGCACTTTTAGCATAATGCTTGACATACAGTAAGTGCTTAATAAATGTAAACTACCTGGATGATTATTAACTATTAGAAAGAAAAAAAATTACAACCTACTTTGCTAGGTAACAGACCAACATAAAAACTATTCATGGAAATAGCTCACCTCCTTTTACTGAGCACATTGTAGAGAATAAACAATATATTGGATGCTTGCAAAACACTTTGCAAGTTAAATCACTTAAAATTCAAATCAGTGGTAACCATGATAATCTATATATTAGCATGAGCAATTAAGAATGACCAGAAATAATTAAAACTTCATTGTGTGCATCCAAATAGATGTACTTGGTGCTTCAGCGTCCGGAATTAGTAATCATGCGTGTGTCTCTCTCTCTCTTTCATTAGGGTCAGTCAGCAAGCACTGGCTGCTAGAGAAAAAGCACCATTAACAAGACCATTGCCTGGGCTCTAAGTGACAGAATGCAGGCACTTAAAGAGGATCAGGGAATGAAAAACCCTGAGCAAGAGAGCTTTAAATATAAAATCAGGATGTCAGTTTAGAATCTATTCTTGGTTCTCAGAATTCCTTACTTCTGGGGGTCTCTTCATGCAAATATGGGCCCTTCAATCTATTCCATTGATCCAGCTCCTGAAAATACTTATGATTCTTTTGAATTCATTTATAATAAATTTCCCTGGCTCTGAAAAAAACACAGGAAGACCAATGCAATGAAAAAGAGAATGCTGCCACCTCCCACTGGCCTTTCTTAGAAAGCTGATCCACCTGTCCCACACCATTTCTAGTCTGCAAGTTTCCCAGGAAGTTCAGACCTCTCAGCCATCTAGAAAGACCATATACACTTGAGTCCAACTTAAAGACTGGAACTCAGACTAGAACAATCTTCTTAGGCCTGGGGATTCTGAAAACACCCCCCAGGAAATTGTGGGAGAGGAATGACCCAGCTCTAATTGTCCATATTCATCTACCATTTGGTCAGACTCTCTGTTTGTGTGACCCAGTTCTGGCTGCAGGTCAGCCAGGACCAGCCCTTACCCTGGGACACACTGTTTTCTGCTTGCATTCCCACCTCGTCTAGTTCTTCATGCCTACATAGGAAACCTGAGGCCTCGAAAGGTCAAAATAATTTCTCAATGTCACCCGGGGCTTAGACCAGAAATTGGTCTTGTGACACCCTGTTCAATCCATCTAGCTGGTTAGCCATTTGTCCCAGTTCTTAAGTTGCTATAATTCCTTACACTTGTAGCAGTTTTATTCTGAATGGGAAAACTAAAGAGCTCTTCTGATTGCAGAGATAGCTGCCAAAGCATGCTTAGGCCAGGTGATATCAATTGGTGGTAGGATCACAGCTACCTGCTGGGGACAGGTAGTCATAAACTACCAATCATCAATGCTAAACACAAGCAGGAACCTATAGAGGACAACTGAGTATAATTAAGGTAAGACTTTAGGAATGTCTTTTTAAGTCTGGCTTTTGAGGAATAAGGATCAATGAGATAAATGAGATAGATGAATTGCCTCCAAAGTTTTCAAAACTGCCTCAGTACCTTACAATCAAACCAGTCCATAAACATAATGTGCATACAACAGGCAAGAGCCTGTGCTCAACTCTTGTGCCTGTTTTTGAAAGCAGACGTGTGCCTGAAAAGCTTCCTAACTAAATGAGGCACTTGTTTTTTTTAATATCAAATATGTTTATACTTTATGTAGTCAAGATGGATCCATGGATAGCTACGAACCATACAAAACCCCCAAATAAGGCTTATTTATTTCCCCAGAGGAAGATGCTAAGGCAACTTTCATCTCCCCCTCAACACACACAGTGGCCAGAGCAGATGCTGACCAGGTACCTAGCTCAGCCGTGACTAACCAGTTTCCCAGGGGACCCTGTGGGTGTAGCCCGCTCCCCAGGAAGTAAGCGGCAATGAATCACAGCTGTCAGGAGTGGAAAACACAGTTGTGATTCATATTAACCAAAAGAAAAGGTTTGGGGGTGGGGGGAACGCAGACAAGTAAAAATGAAAACCACACATATACACTCAAGCATCAGTAAATACCACACTGGCTGTGTCAGTGTTACTTCTGCTTTTTCAAAGTCCAAAGAAGAAAAAATATGACTTTTCAAAGCAAAGCCTAAACTACTGATAGCAAAACTGAACTAGTATAATATAAAATGGAGTTGCATAGAAAGAATTGTTTTTAGTGCAGTTAGTATTTGTTATAAGAAAAAAAAAAGCCAATGTTATTTTTCACTCAATCGCCAATATTTTTTATGTATCTTCTTTAATTTTCATTGAAGACTATCAACTTTTAAATTTTAACTTTTGCTTATGCTACACTTTACCTTTAGAAATAGAATTGCCTTCTCTTAATTTCTCAGAGATGAGTTATCTAGGGAAACAAAATTAGGGAGTGAATGTTGGATTCATTAGCATCAAATCAACAAATAAAATAAAGAAACAGAAAACCTAGCCTCAAAGCCATTAGGATCCATCACTTTGAAACCTGCTGGAAATAATATGTGGAGACATAGCGTTCAGGCTTAAAGCATGAACCATTTGATAAGGTGCGTGGCACAGATTTTGAGCTGTTCTGTCGGTCCTACAATGGATAAAAGTGAGTTTGAATTGGTTGACTGTAAGAAAACATCACCAAGTTTACAAAATACAAAATGAAGCTAAGATTGGGATAGGATTGGGTTTATTCCAGCACCCTAGAAGGACAAATGGATTTTTTTTTAATCAGTATAGACCAGAGCAGGCAACGGTGGCCCAGTGGCAGAGTTCTCGCCTGCCATGCCGGGGACTGGGTTCAATTCCCCGTGCCTGCCCATGCAGCAAAAAAAATCAGTGTAGACCAAAGACTAAACGATTCTCAGAAGTATGGGAAAGGGTGCATGGGTGGTTCAGTGGTAGGAATGCTCGCCCTCCATGCAGAAGACTGGGTTCGATTCCCAGACCATGCACAGCACCCCCCACCAAAAAAAAAGTGTGGGAAGGGGAGGTTTGGGGTGGAAGTCTTGGATGGGGGTGCCGTGTGGCCATCTCAGCTGCCAGGAGGGGTTGCTGTTGTAACTGGTGGTGATGTTAGGATGTAAGCACGTCCCTTTTCCTTGGAGGGGTGATACAGATCAGCAAAAAGGCAGAATCAGGCTGGTGGAAAGGCCCCGGAGGGGAGGGAGGAAGGTGGGAGGGAGGCACAGGTGAGCAGCAGGGTACAACCTATATAAACATATTTCAGGGAACTCATTCTCATTGCAAATGTCTTTGGTTGGGCCTTAAAATAATTTTTTTTTTTTGGTCTGAATTTTTCCATTTGGACGTCTCCTTTGGCCTAGCTAACCAAATAATCAAATCTGTACTTTATGTTTTATTGTGTGAACTCATAGAATGCCATCCCCTCCCCTCCTTTTGCCAGTAGAAACATACTAAAACAACACAACGTCAGACACTGTTTTTGTGTGCGCACAGATGTTTTGTTCTCTGTATCTTGCATCTAAATACTACCATCTTCTATCCTGACCTACTTAGCAAATTTTGCAATTTACCAAGACTTGAAGAGATTATTCATCACTTTAAATGATCCATCAGGAAGGCATTTTATAAACATGTCTGGTTTTCTATAATTTATTTACCTTATAGTTCCAAACATCAACATCCCTGAAGTACACCCCAGATAAAAAAAAGAAGTCCATGAATTGTTTCCAGCTGAGTTTTTTCAATATTTTTCATTGTAAAGTTCTGATACAACAGGAGATACGACCATGTGGACATTCAAATCTAATACTTTGTTTTAATGCAATTTTATTGAGATATATTCACACAGCATAGAAACCATCCGAAGTATACATCACAGGTTCACAGTATCAAAATCTAATACTTTTTATAAATTTAATATAACCTTTATATGACAAAAGCAATATGTTTATAGAAAAACTAGAAAATGTAATTTTAAAAATCTACTGATTCATTTGTTAGTCCTCTTAAGTATAATTTTCTAGAATTTTTACATACCCATCTGTCCCTACCTCCTTTTCATGTTTCATTTAATTTTATAGCACTAATCACAACTTGGTATATATTATGTGTTTATTTGCTCAATTAGTTATTGTCTAATTGGTGTCTCTCCCACGACGATATTAGTGTCTCAGAGAAAAGCACTTTGCCACTTTTGTTCACTACTAATACCAATTTCATGCACAGACCAAAACTTATAAAGGAAGCATGATTTAATAAATGACTATTGTAAAAATTGTTACCAGACAATGACTATTTCTGGCAGAAGATTTAAAATCTGATTGCTCCCTGCTTTTTAATTTGTCTAAAGAGGATGCCCACAATATGAAGCAATTTCTGAGTAGGTCATTGAATGGGAGGTAATAGGAGCCAGAATTTAAAAACTCTTTCATTTGAAATAATTTTGAACTTAAAGAAAAATATTATAGGAATAGTCCAGAACCCTTCCCACTCAGAAAGAAAACAAACAACTCAATACAAAAATTGAGCAACAGATTTGAATACTTCACCAAAGAAGACAAACAAACACATGAGATGATGTTCAACATTATTAGTCCGTAGGGAAATACAAACTAAAGACACAACGAGGTGCCACTACACACCTATCAGC
>PVIY010063403.1:0-10499 GCA_004026745.1 Myrmecophaga tridactyla | reverse complement strand
GAGGGAACTGCCTGAAAATGTAGAGCTGTGTTCCAGTAGCCATGTTTCTTGATGATGATTGAACAATGATATAGCTTTCACAATGAGACTCTGTGAATGTGAGAACCTTGTGTCTGATGCTCCTTTTAGCTACTATATCAACAGAAGAGTAGAACATACGGAATAAAAATAAATAATAGGGGGAACAAATGCTAGTGGTAAATGAAAGCGAGGGGTAAGGGGTATGGTATGTATAATCTTTTTTTCTCTATTATCGTTTTATTTCTTTTTCTGTTGTCTTTTTATTTCTTTTTTCTAAATCGATGCAAATGTTCTAAGAAATGATGAATATGCAACTATGTGATGATATTAAGAATTACTGATTGTATATGTAGAATGGAATGATATCTTAATGTTTTGGTTGTTAATTTTTTTTAATTAATAAAAAAAGTTAAAAAAAACAAAAAAACAAAAAACCAGAATTTTCTCATTAGAGAGGAGATAATCCTTTTACTAAATGATGCTGGAACAATCATTATACATCATTATATATGTACAAAAAATGGCTTTGAATATTATTCGTAAAATTTTTAAAATATCATAGACCCCAATTTATAAAGCATCTGTAAGAAAACATCTTTTCAAACTTGAGCAAAGACTTCTTAACTATACACCAAAAACATGATATATCAAATGAAAAATTATAAATTTGACTGTATCAAAATAAAAACTGTTCATTGAAAGCCACTGTAGAATGGAAAGACAAGCCACAGGTTGGGAGGAAATGTTGGCAATACATATATCTGATGAGGGACTTGTAGTTAGATTATGTGACAAAAACTCTCAGAACTCATTAACAAACAGAAAACCAATGCAATAAAAACATGGGCAAAGGATTTGAATAGACACGTCACCAAAGAAGATATATGGGTTGCCAAAAAACAATGAAAAGATACTCAAAATCTCATTAGGCGATAGGGTAATACAAATCAAACCCAACGAAGAGCCATTATGCATGTTTCAAAATGGTTAAAATGCAAATGACTGACCACACTAAGCATTAGAGAGGATATGGAGGAAATAGAGCTCTCATGCCCTTCTTGCCGGGACTGTAAATTGATACAGCTGCTTTGAAAGACAGTTTGGAAGTTTCTTGAAAAGTTAAGCATACCCCAACCATATGAGCCAGAGTTTCCACTGCTAAGTAGTTACCCAACAGAAATGAAAGCCTATGTCCATGCAAAGATTTATACACTAATGTTCAAATCAGCTTTATTTGTAATAGCCCTAAACTGGAAACAATCCAAATATACAATAAGTACATAGAAAAACAAATTATGAAATAGCATGAAATGGACTACTTATTCATCTTTAAAAAGAAATTGACTTTGTATACATGCCGCAACATGGAAGAATCTCAAAATAATTATACTGAGTGAAGGAAGCTCAGCCCAAATCAAACCAAGCAAAGCAGATCAGTACATACTGTATCCCCCATTTAGATAAAACTCTAGAAAATTCAAAGTAATCTGCAGAAAGCAGATTAGTAGTTACCTGGAGATAGCAGGTGTGGAGGCTCTAGGAAGAAGGAAGGGAGTGATTAGAAAGGGGCACAAGGACATTTTTAGAGTTAATGAATTTGATCGTTATCTTTATTGCAATGATGGTTTCAGGGGTGTGTACATAGGTCATAATTTATCAAATTGCTTATTTTAAAATATGTGCAATTTAGTGCATGTCAACTATAGGTTAGTAAACCTGTTTTATGAAAAAACAACTCTGAACTAAACCAAGCATATCTACAACCCAAACATATCCTAAACCCCGCCAATTTTCAATCTCTGGAGGGGCAAAAGATGACAATGAAAATTTCTCACGTTAGAGTTTATTGTTCCTCTAACCGTAAGTCAAATCATATCACCCTAAAATAAAAGAGCACACAGAAAGGCTGACTGTAACCAAACCAATGTACTCCATTCTTTCTGACTCCAGCTAAACATTAATAAATAAATTTTAAGTGTTTCTTTTAAACATATGGGCTTTTCACCAAAGAAATAGAATGGAGTTCTTATCAAAGTCTAGACTTTTCCTTTTGGTCATCACACCTCTTCTGAACTCAGAAAGTTTCCATTTCTTATCTCTCAGTTGGCATCAAATCTATAGTCACTTTTGAGCTTTCTAGTACACTTTGCTTCATAAATTATTTTGGTATTTTTTCTGCACTATTTACTGGGCCTAATCCCAGACTTCTCTATGCTTGTGAGAGTCTCTCTGTAGCCCTGAGTCTCAGCCTCCTCTTGTATAAAATGAGCATAAGGGCACTTTTACTGCCCAAGCAAATTTATCATGTGTGGGGAGATAGTACCAGCTAGGAGAAGGCATTCTTCAGCAATTAGTTGGCTGGGCCAAGTGCCTGCTGGATTCCTAATCCTGGTGTGTTCACAATTTTTATATTACTTAAAGGAAAAAAAGTGATAACCAAGTCCATGCATCCTGGGCCCAATGGAAGAAAATAACTGTTGTGGTTAAGGATTAGTGAAGTCACAGACTAATGATGTTCTTTGAGACCCTGGATCCCTTACCTACTGTGGATTTTTGAGTTATATGAACAATTATTTTCTTTTATTCTTGTCTTTTTTCTTATTATCTAGTTTGAGTTAAATTTCTGTCATTTATAAACAAAATGTTCCAAATGCACACTCATACTCCCACCTGGCTTCTGGTGTTATTCCATTATAAACTTCACTTCAGCATTTTCATCAAGACATCCCCATTCAAGTCTTTGCAGTATTGAATTAAACAGTGAGTGAAGCCAAAAAATAAAAGAAAAATGGAAGAAAAAAAAAGCAGTAAATGACACTTTGATGATTTAAGTAAGTTAGCACAGCTTCTAGCATCTTTACATTTTATCCATCTTATTTTCCCTCTTCTGAGACTCCACAGATTGTAGGACGTACCATCTAATTAATACTGGCATTTTAGGAGTGGAAGAGGTGGGAGGGGTAGGAAAGAAATAGTACACTAAATGTCTGCAACTTAGAAAAAATCAAACTGAAAGTAACACATACCACTTGTCTCCCCAAATCACTTCCTCTGATCCCACCAGAACACCATTCACTTATCTGTGCTGTTCTCACACGACTCCATGTCCAAGTGGGAGCTTCCTGGGCTTGCTTTCCCATTTCCTTACGCTTCCCTCCCACTCTCTCTCTTATCACCTGGACCTCCCACTGCCAGGTTCTATGCCATATCCACACTGCATTCAAAAAACTGACCATGCTGGAAAAGACATGCAACCAGGGAGAACAAAACTCTTCAGAGACAGAAGAGTTTGTGAGTTCCCCAGAAGTAGAAGTGTTCAAACACAGATGAAATTCTCTTGGGAATTCTCTTCCCACTTTGAGACTCTAAGATTCAATCATAAAGTAATAGTGAAATCTGGCATAGGCTATACTTAATCTTAAGACCTAACAGTTGCTCCCTTCAATTAACCTCGTGTTCCATTTGTGTCTGGTTTCACCTTAATGTAGAATTTAAATCTAGAAAGAGTCTGTGGTAGTTTGAATTTGTATGCACCCCAGAAAAGGTTGTGTTCTTTTAATCCATTCCTGTGGGTGGAGACCTGTTATAGGTAGGACCTTTCAACTAGGTTATTTCAGTTGAGCAGTGTCCAGGGTGGGTCTTAATACTCTTTCTGGGGCCCTTTATAAGAGGATAAAACACTGACCTTGGCAAATTGTGGCTCCAGAAATTCAGAACATTTATTGACTGGCCTCCATGAGCGGAGACACCTCAGGAGAAAGAAAATTATAAAGAAAGCAGGAAACAATTTTCTGCTCTTCAGCAGTTGGTCAATGGATTGGGAACAGAGGTTAAGAACACAGGCAAAGAGAGTAGCCCAGGAGAGTAAGTGATGTCCATCTGCAGCTAACAAGGGTAGTGGCTTAAAGATTTACAGCTCTCAGAGATTAGTGAAGGACCGGATTGAACGGAAGGAGGTGGAGCAAGATGTGGACGACTTGATGGAAGAAACGAGGCTCAAAGTCAATGTGAAAGAAACAAAAACAGGGTTGTCCATGTTGTAAATGTTTGCACAACACAGTGGAATTGAATAAAAGGGTATCAGGTGCTCTAGACCAGAGAGAATGAGTGAAAGAAGCAAGCAAAAATAAATACCTGAATTCTTTACATTTCATGTAAATGCCAATATGGATTTAAAAGTAAGTTACAGGTTCTTCATAATGTTAAAAACAAAACTACCATATGGTCCAGCAAACCCACTGCTAAGTGTTTGTATAACCAAACAAAAGAAATCAGGGACTCAGATATGTTTACACTGATTATTCACAATAGCCAAAAGGTGGAAGCAACCCAAATGTCCATAAGCAGATGAATGGATAAACAAATGTGGTCTGCCCATGCAACGGAGTATTATGCTGCCCTAAGAAAGATGACGTGCTGATACATGTTGCTACGTGGATGAACTCTGAGTGAAATAAGTCAGACACAAATAAGTCAGGGTATATATTGTATGATTCCATTTATATAAAATAAGTAGAATATGCAAGTTCATAAAGACAGGAAATAGATTATCAGGATAGGGGGAGGGAAAATGGGGTGTTAATGCATAATGGGAGAAAGGTTTCTTTGGGGGATGGTGGAAAATTTCTGGTAATGTATAGTAGTGAGAGTAGCACAGCACTGTGAGTGTGATTAATCTTATTGGACTGTAGGTTTGAAGTGGTTATATATATATATATATATATATATATAGAGAGAGAGAGAGAGAGAGAGAGAGAGAGATTAAATAACTAAAGGCAATATACAATCCAAGATTGGATCTAATAATGTAGGAGAAAGTGCCCCAAAGGATATTATTGGGACATATGAAAAACAAATAGGAGTATAGCCTGTAAGTTTTATACCAGTGTCAAATTTCTTAAACTTGATAACTGTACTTAAGTTTGCTACAAAAGTGAGTATCTTTATTCTTAGGAAATGAACACAGCAGTATTAAATGTTCAAGGAGCATGATTTATACAACCTACTCTAAAATGTTTAGAAAATAGATAGAGAGATGAAAAAAGAGAAAGAAAGAAAAAGAAGGAAGGTGGGAAGGAAGGAAGAAAAGAAGAAAAGAAGGAACAAAAGAAAAAAGAAAGGAAGGAAGGAAGGAAGAAAGGAAGGAAGGAAGGTGATAGAGATAAATTGGTAAATATGATGGATTTCTCTCCTTGGCCTTTGCATTATTTTTGCAACTGTCTTGTAAGTTGGAAATTATCTGAAACATTTTTAGGAAGTCAGTTGTAAATATAGAAAATGCAGAACTGAGTATAAGTAAAGTAGAAAAAGTGAAATTTAGAACTTATGAAATTCAAGTGAACCATATTGCTACATTTGGAGATGGAAGAGAGTCAAAAGCCTGGTCATCACTGTGAACATAACTCATATTATATCATCATAATACCTTGGAAAGCTAAACAAACAAACAAGCAAATAAATAAGATGTGCTTGTACACTTGCATGCATGCGTATGTGTGTGTGTGTGTGTGCATGTGCAGGGGGCAAATTCCCTTCTGTATTTTATTGACATATAATTAACATCCCATAAAATTCACCCTTTTAACATCCTTCTGAACCTCTCAGCCTATGAATGAGGTAGCAGAAAACCACCAAAAAAATTGACAAACTGGATTTGTTCAGCTTGGGGAGCAGGAAATCTCTGACACTGAACATGGTGCAGAAATGCTTTCTTTCAGAGTGGTACAACTGATTTTTCCAACTGTAAAGTTACTAATGAAGGAAAAAAAAAGAATTTCCCCAATAAAAACCTTTGAAAATAAAACAAATCCTGATCTTCCTGGCAAGGCATAAATATGGTCTTACATGATGATAACAATTATATGCTACGATTTTAGACCTTTATTTGTGTGTGTGTGTGTGTGCCCTTCAGTAATTTGGTTCTGGTGTTTGTCAGTTACCTGACTGTGTTATATTGAAACGTGTAAACTCCTAGAGAGGAACAATCCAGAATAGGAAAACAAATAAGCAGTTATAGTCATTAGCTATTTTGGGCCGGTATGAAATGTAAATATTGTCTCCGATTGTAACAAAATAGCCAAAACCAGCAGCTGAATGCCTTTTCTCCTTTTCTTCTTCAGGCTCAATATCCGATTTTTAAATCATCTGTCATCTTAAAACCAGATGGCACAAAACGTTGCAATGCTAAACATAAATCCTCCTGCCAACAGGGTGGGAAGTGAGCTGTTGTTAATCTCAAATAAGCCAGATAGATAAAAGAAATATTCGGATTATCTCCTGCGTCACAGTGATGGACCCGCCCTCTTGGCGCCTTGACGTGCCATCTCTGGTGATGGAGACTCCGCTTTCCCACATGGAAAATCAGAGACCATTTGCTTAGATGGATGATAACCATCTGAGCCTCCTCTTTTCTCCCACTTTCTATGGAAGGAAACAGAACGGAATGTGGATAGCAGCTGTGAGCAGTATCTCACAGATGGTGCCGCCCCATCCACAAAAGCCTTTTGTCTGCAGGTATACTGTCATCTGACAGGTGTGCAGGCAGGTCTGAATGCTGGCTGCCACCCTCTGTGAAGTTATACAGAGACCACCGCTGTCTCAAGGGAGCAGAAGATGGCTCCTCTAACTAGATCTCCATCGAAGGAGATTCTGTCCAAGGTGATTAGAATCTACAGTTCTTTTTTACCTGCTTGTCACGTACAGGCTATTTCCAAAGTTTCTATCTATTTGGATCCATCCTACAAAAAGCTGTCAGCTCATGAGGCTGACAAATGACCTTTCTACAATTTACATTCCCCTCTCCACACTTTCAAACTTCAATTTTTACTTTTCCCGGCTAGGTTTATAGCTCCCTGCACCTACCGGGTTGAAAAAATGCAAGTATTCTCCCAGCAAGGACATGCCAAATTCCCTCTTCAGTGCAGATTCCACTGATACCAGCAAAAATTAGTAAAAATAAGAACAATTCTCCCCCCTACCCTCAATAAAGATATGGGGAGAGGGGACTAGGAAAGGAGATGGGGGTAGGTTTGTTGTAGGATTAAGAAGCTCCAGTCCAGAGAAAGCTTTCTTGCCACAAGATATCAGTACTGATCAAGCAAGGTCATTTTTGGAATCAGAGATAAACGTTTCAGCTACATTTTAAAAGCCAGTGTTTTTAACATGTCCATACTAAAAGTTATGTTAGAATGGGCATAACTTAAATATCTCCAAAGAGTGGGAAAAAGACCAAAGGTGATGGTAGAGCTATTCAGAGAAGGTAGGATTTAGCAAATAAATGTGATTACAGAATAATTATATTGATATTTCTTTTAATCTCCAGTGTCTGGGAGCAGCTAGTAGTAAAAACCGAAAATGTGAAATTGTAACCCATATCAAACTCTGAAATCTGTTCTACATTTAATTGTTATGATGTGCTTTGAAATTCACTGCTTTTTTGCATATCATTATTTTTCACAGAAAAGAATTAAAAAGCTGGTTGTGATGATAAATGCACAGCTTTATGATGAAAAATAAATAAATAAAAATTTTAAAATGCTATATGGAAATTTCCAAAGAATATTAGATTATTCATTTTAAGTTTAATGTTTGTTTTCTGATACATCTTTAATATCTAATGTAACTTTGAACTAACTTCTAACAATCAATCCTAGAATTGAAAATGGTTGTATTATGTTATTAAGGTCCTGGTGATAACTTCCCACCACAGCATTTGCACATACTGTTAGAGTTTAAGTTGACACAATATTTTAGCATTGAAATATGATCATTGCCTAGTTAACCTGGCTATTTAATATAAGCCTTTTTGCATATAGATTCCTTTCACTGAATTGTTTGCTGATATTATATCCATCAAATCTCTCTAATAGCTTGGAAGGAGATGGTTCCATTTGTGTAAAATTGTATACATATATATGCATATGTGTGCATAAAGAGATTTAAACCAGAGGTCACCAAAATACTGACAGCAGTTAATTTTCATGGGAGGATTTGTGGTGACTTTATACATATTAAAAAACATTTTTGTGTTATTTGAGATATCTTGCACATGAATCATTTTTGTTTTATAAAATTAAGAGTTTCTAAATATATATATATATATGTTTTTCTTCTTCAAATTTTTTTTTTGGGGGGGGTGCATGGTCTGGGAATCGAACCTGGGTCTCCCGCATGAATGGTGAGCATTCTATCACGCCATTGATGAACCACCAGTGCACCTTTTTTTTTTTTTAATATTTTTTACACAACAAACAAGCATACAAACATTCTTGACATACAAACATTCTATACATGGTGTACAATCAATGGCTCACAATATCTTCACATAGTTGTGTATCTATCACCATGATCATTTTTTTGAACATTTGTATCAAGGAGTTATTTTTTAAAGTACTTGAAAATAGCAGTGAAGATTCAGTCCCCTTCACTTAGTAGTGGTGAACCTAAGGTCATGTGGATATATGATGGGACAAGTGTGGTTGATTCATTCATCCATCCATTTGATTATTTAGAACTTCATACATTCAGCCATTCACATAGTGCACCTGCTACCTGTCAGGAAATGTGATCATTTTGGGGGATGCATAGTCATTGTATGGACCTCCAGATGAATGATTTCCTTTAACATTAGTAATCTTAAAATGAACTGCATAGTTGAGTGTAAGTTAAAGACTCAAACTACTAGTGCAAGAGTTGGGTATACCTTCCAGTTACATAAGAGGGGCCTACAGAGGCTCCCCTTGGCTGTGCACCCAGCCAGGAACTCACTCTAGTCCCTGTCACCACTTGTGAAGTGAGGCAATGAAAATGCCATCTCATAGATTCACTCTAAGGAGTACGTGAATTATTCATATTGGTGAATATGTTGATAAATGAAGGAATCAGCAATAAAAAGTACCCCAAAATACTTGTATTATGCTAAATATATCAGAGACAGAAATTTTAGGTTACTTCTTGCAGTGTGGCATTCATTGCAAAGACTGAATAAATTGAAAAATAAGATTATAATAGAAACATGGCTAGAATATATTTTCTTTATACCTTTACATGAATTACCTTATCAGGTGAATGAAATATATTTCTGAGATTTTCAATAACTAAGAATGTGGGCAAATCTTTTTTTTTTTTTAACTTTGAAAGCAAAGTGTGAAAAGATGAAAGAAATCAGAGTCAGAGTCATCAATCTCCACTTTGTTTCTATAGTTTTGTCTTCTCTCCTCGCGGGTTGAACAGAAGATGCTACCATCTCAGGTCTGACTTATTCCCATACCGATTCTGATTTGCAGAAATTACCTCCCATTATGCAATAAAACAATTGTATGCTATGATTGTTACCAATGAGCCTATTATTTTTGCATATTCTTTTCAAATATAGAATGTTCAGGAAGTAGGTGTTTCTGGTCGTCATATATGTATGATAGGATTTATGCTACATTTGAATCTCTTAATTCAGTTTTAATTTTAGTGAATGAGAACATATTATATATTATCTTTGTCTCTTCCTTTCAGTGGAAGGGACATGGAGAAGGTAAGTGATGAGATCTCTGGTGATTTAATCCATGATATAGTAATTAAACTCCATTCCTCTAACTCATGTGCAATTGAGGCACATTTGTAAAGAAGAGAGGAATATATTTGATTGGATGGAAATAGTTATTAATGAGCCAACTTGTTTATATTGATGTTAAGGAAAAAGTGAGACAAATACTGACCCCATGCTTCTTCATTCAGCATCACTGGGCAACACTTCCTGTTCAGTTTTTCTGTTATCGTAAGTGTGTATGTTGAGAAACCATCAGGCTATTAGTCTCCAAGTCAGATAATCATAAGCGTAGCCTCACAGAATAGTGAGCACACGAGCACTCCAAGTGTCTTTTTCTGGATCTGATATTCTCATGATACACAATACAGTCTGTTCAGTAGCAGGGTACTTATGTTTCAAGTCTGAGCTGTGATAGCGCCTTCCAAATAAGGAAAAGGATACTTGTGGTGTGCGCTGTAAAGGCAGGTATTGTGTTTCAGTCCATAAGGAAGAACTTATGGGATCCCTGGTGTCAAGTTTGTCTTGGCATCCTTTCCCTTCCAGAAACTTTGGAAACCTAGGGACCCATTCAGTAAGTCCTTGTTCCATTAGTGAATCTTTGCATCTGGTGGAGCAGCCCCACTTCTGGGTTACATATATGAAATATACAGTAATCTATATTTTGTGTATCTTTCCTTTTGAAGTCCTACTTGCTGAACTTACTAAGGATGCTGATTTAAAACAGAGAGTTACACATGGACACATTGGGCTGGAAATTGCCTGTAATTTGGGAAAAAGCAAACAGAATAAAAAGGTGGACACTTTGTACAGTGGCAAAAGCTTTGGATCTGAAATTAGAATTTACTTTTTTTGACCCATGGCTGGAAATTAACAGTGATAGAAACTAGAGCATGTCCCTTTAAACTTCCCAGTCTCCCTCCCCCTTTATTTTTATTTA
>PVIY010063402.1:0-10512 GCA_004026745.1 Myrmecophaga tridactyla | reverse complement strand
TTTTTCTTTTTCTCTAAGTGCACATGGCTTTCCTCTGGTGTGCTGAGGAAAACAACTTTTCCTTTTTCAGAGGGTGAGAAAGATAATAAGGCTAGCCCTTTTGGAGTGATTGTGAAAGCTGAAATCAGAGGACTCGATGCTAGCGATGTTTACTTTATCATTATTAGGAAACCCCTGAGGGTGATGCTCGGAAAAGATGGTCCTTTCTGGAGGGGAATCCAATGAGAACCTGCAGTGTGTTTGGGTCGTCGGCTTGCGAGTTTTCGAACACCCACCAGAAACACGGGAGTTAGGCATTTTGGAATACGGTTTCTAAATTACCGCAATCTGTCACATGAATAAGACAGAAGGCAGACAGCTTTTTATATTGGACCCCTGCAGGGCATGCTGACCTACTCTCCACACAAACCAATACCAATTCTAGTCTTTTTGTAGACTTTGGGTTCTCTGAGTCAATATCGAGCTGTGGGTCTCTTTTCACGCGGGAAATTCCATGGTTCCTTATCACATTCCTTTAGGAAACCCTGCTGGCGATGGTGCTAATATGCCAGGATGTGTTCTGGGTTGTTGTTTCTCCGTGAGGTTCCCTTGAGAGGGCATGCTTGTTACAGAGGCTACACGCACTCTGGTAGCTGACTGTTACATATCCCTTGTGGCTGGATGGAGAGTTAATAGAGTCTGCGTTTTCTGCAGCATCTCTTGTGTTCTCGGGTGACCTCTGAGCCTTCCCTATGCCCACCCTCTGTGTGTCATATCACATTCCAAAGCCGAGATACAGCCCTTTGTCTACTGAAGATTGGGGTACAATGGGAAGCCCCCTGGCTACTCAGCTGGCCTCCAGGTCATGGTAGACACCTCCGAGCCCCAGCCCCCTCCCCACACCTGTTGGTGTCCAGCAGGGTTGGATGCCAGGTCTGCTTCCTGAAATCTGAAATTGCCTCTGTTCCCCCAACCTGCCCTTAACGAGAATTGCTGGAGCCTAAGGGGGTGCCCAGAGGTTTCCAGGGTGCTGCCCACATGCCCTCATTGGACTTCTCCCAGGGAGAGTGCTTCTAAGTCTGGGGCTTCACGGCAGCCCCTCTTCTAATTTGCGAACATTTGCATCCTGGTTTTCTGAATTCACCAGAGTTGTCTGCACATCGGTAGGTTTAAAAATAACTGGGAGTCGCCGTCCCCCAGCTGGGGGAGAGGCATTAGCTCACACCTCCCTCCTCAGAATTGTTGACCATGACACTGTCCATGGGTCCGAGTGGGATTTAAGGCAAAAGGATCCATTGACGGACATAAATCAAATCGCTGTGCTCACACACCCTGTTTGGTCCACGCGAGAGGAGTTTATATAAAAAATGATTGATAATAGCCTTAAAGCTTTACTGATTAATAAGGGATTTCATTTGTGCTTTTCAATGAGAAGAGCCTTAAATTAATTAATGAGGCTTTAGGATGGGAAGGAGCGCTTGCCAGCTTTAGGACGTTTGATTTTCTATCAATATGCTCCGCATGACATATTAGTGCACATTTGTTTTTGTAAACACCCACTCTTTATGCCATAAATATTAAACCCTCACTCGTGCATTTGCATTCAGCTGCAGCTGAGGCCCAGGGATCTCTTTCTGCTCATTCTGTGGAGGGGAAGGGGAAGCTGGAGACGTTTGTTATTCGTCGCATATGGGAAGACTGAGAAAGGGGAACCGCCTTCACCAAGACCCCAGGAGAGAGCTCAAGAAGACCAGCTGGCATGAAGGGAAGCAGAGCTGGTGCCCAGTGGGACCTGTGTGTCATGTAGATGCAGTTCTATGTCAATTAAGGATACACTCATTCATTCGTGTGAGTCCTTGCCTTTCCTGCAGCGTTTGTCCTGTGGGTCAGATGGTAGTTGAGGGATCTCCATTCGTAGAGAACCCAAGGATGTGTGCTGGAAGACGGCGCTCCACACAAGGAAATGCACACAGAGTGAAGCCCCTGACATGCTCCTTGCTTTATTTTCCTTCTTATCTGTCACCCTCTCACACAATCTGTATTTTACGTATCTATATTGTTCACCCTCGCAGTGAGAGCAGGGACTTTTTTCTGGTTTGTTCACTGTGATAATTCCAGTGACTAGATGAGCTCTCAGTGCTTAGCAGGTACTCGATAAATATTGTTGAATAATCTAGTGAGTGAACACAGAGAAATTGCTGAGGTTGTGAGGATGCGAATTTGGAAGGGCACAGAGCAGAGGGTTCTGTCAGGTTCTCGGACGAGACATCACTAGAAAAGCAAGAGCAGGTCAGATCCTGGAGCCCAAAATGCTGTCCCAAACCTTTAGAGTTTACATCTGAGGCAGGGAGGGCAAATAGAGTCTGTGTTGAGGGTATATGCTGGGCAGTTGCTAAGTAGCAATGAGAATGGCTGGCAAGTGTGATGTGAAGCTTCATCAAATCTCAGGAGGAAGGGGGTACTTGGGGGTCAGGGAGGGCTTCCTGGAATGAGAGGGAACCTGCTTCCTTCACCCCAGGATTTTGCCATCCTTGCTTTAGGTGAAGGAGAGATGTGGACGAGTTTTGAGTGAAGCTCGGGGAGAATTAAGTGATCTCTGGAAATTATCCCTGGAGTGGAGGTGGTGATTGCATCGGGGAGAGATGAGAATTGAAAGTTCAGGGGGTCCCTGGGGTTCATCCAGACAGGAAATGCTAACGGCTGAGAGATGGGGTGCAGCCTGAGGTGGTACCTAGCAAGGGAACCACAGCTGGGGGTCTTTCTGAATGTCTCACTGGCTCTTTCCAAAGGGATAAGGCTGTGCGATGTACAAAAGGGGTGGGTAGGTGCCGTATACATGGTCCAGAAGGAAGGACAGAAGGGATGCAGAGAAGTCATACACGCAATTTTATAACACTATCTTAGTTCTTCTTTGGAACCAATTCAGCTGATAATGAGTGCAACACAGCTCACACTGGCTTAAATAAGAAAAAAAAGTACTGGCCTCATGCAATTCCTGAGGTCCAGGAAAGGAGCTGACCTCAGTGTCTCCAGGAACTTGAAAAAAAGTCCCTTTTCCCCTCTCTACTAGAAGAGATTTGGATTTGCTTTCACAGAACATGCTGGAAACAAAGAACTAGTGACTCCCATGAGACTGAGATTTGTTTCTCTTTCATATGAAAGTAGGCGAGAGTGGCTGGTCCAGAGCTGATATGGTTATCGATGATACTGCTCAGTATATGATTTCAGCTCGTGGGCCACCACAGCTGCATGAACTCCAGCCCTCACATCTGCATTCCAGCCAGGGAGAAAAAGGGAGAGAAGAACCCACACTTTCCCTTTAACAAATTAAAGTGATTTTCTTTGGCCGAAGGCATTTCTGCTTACTTCCCATGAGCCTGAATTTTGTCACATGGCCATGCTTGGCTGCAAGGGATTCTGGAAAAAGAAATCCCACAACATGAGAAGGGATAGCTTCTGTAGAACTTATCACCTGCTCACTGCTCTGGCTCTCTCTCTGGGATCCAGACCGGGCCTTCCTGCTGTAGGCAGGCTTCCTCCACGAGGCACGGTGGGGGCAAACCGTTTTGCATCAATTCCGGACTTGCCGTGTCTGGGCTTCTCTCTCCCTCTTCTGCTGTTTGCGGACAACGTTCCAGGAAAGGGCTGGCTGGGCCAATTGAGGCTGTTGTTATCCCCGAGGAAATCCCTACACCTGGGAAAAGTGCACACGGCAGCTCCGCAGAGGACTCAGTGTTTCATGTTAAGCTTTAAAAGCCGACTCCGAGGTTGAGATGCTTTGGGACCAGATGGACAAGGTCCAAACTCTACCAAAGTGACCAAGAAGCCAGAGATCGGGGCATTGGGCATGACAGACGGGCAGAGGGTCCAGGCCATTCTGTGGCTGAGCGTGTCGTGTCCTGTGAGGTTGGAGGGAGATGCGTGGAAGGTGACGTGGAACAGTAGCTGAGAAGACTGCAGGGCAGCCAGCTCCATCCGACCCTTTGGCCAGTCAGTAGAATGATCCCCAAATGTGGGAACTCTGACCCGTTCTCACCTTACCTCTCAGCCCGTGCTGGGCTGCAAGACACACTTTCTCCCCTGGATCCCCAGCCATGTGTCCGCTTGTCTATTAGATTTTCGGGCTCCTTCCCCTCCTGGATTATTTTCTAACCAGCAGCACAGAAATATTTTTAAATCCCAGGGTTACATGTGAGTTTCCCTGTCTCTCTCCTACACACCCCTCGGCCACTCGACTCTGTCCATACCTTTGAGTTGCCCGCAGAGGACACAACCTCCTCACAAGGGCGCTGGGTCCTTCTCACCCTAGGCCCCCTCCCCAGCTCACCCGAGCTCCCCACATTCGTCCCTGTCTCCTTAGGGGTTTGCTCCTGCCCACCTGATGTACTTGTGTGCGTCTCCTGGACTTGCTGGGATAAATTCCCACCAATGTCGTGGCTGAAGACACCACCACACATAGATTCCCTCCCAGTCCTGGGAGCCGGATGCCTGGGTCTCAGTGGGCTGGACGAAGCTATTGGCTCCTTCTGGGGTCTCCAAGGGAGAGCTTGTTTCCTTGCCTTCTCCAGCTTCCTTGGCTCGTGACGTTCCTGTGTCTCCAGCATCTTCAGCGCATTCTCTGCTTCAGTTGCCACATCTCCTCTGACCCTGCCATCCTCCCCACTCTTTTAAGGATCCTTGTGAAGACTCAGGGCCAGCCAGGAAACCCGGGGTGATTTCTCACCTTGGGAGCTTCCATCAATGCCGTCCGCCGTTGGTTTCCAGGTAAGGGGACGTAATCACAAGTTGTGGAGATTTAGCACATGGGCATTTTGGGGTGGGGGTGTCAGTCTCTAATCTGGTCCTTATATGTGGGATTCTGCTCTGTGGACACCTCCCTCACACCGTCCCATTGGGCTGCCATGTCACGCCGAACCAGTGCTTGGCCACAAGTCTCGTGATAGTCTGCCACCACGCTCGCTCCTTCCCTCCGCTTTCATTTCCACCATCACCCCTGGAATCGAGTCATTCATCCACCTGCTTGTTTGCATACTTTGCGTCCCCCTCCCGGGGGGAAGCTCTAGAAAGGAGGGTCCTTGGCACGCCTGCTTATTGCCAAGTCTCCAGCTCACACTGCAGCTTCTCCCAGGTCCTTGATAGGTAATTAAACTAACATAGGATGAATATTTTTCTCACTTATGCATTTTTAATTACAAAATGGATGCATCACATCGCACATCGGCATGGCACATCCGTGTTGCATTTGAACAATAAATTGGTAAAATAATTCGATGGGGCATGGAATTAAAAAAAAAAACCTTCTCTTTAGATCAAGATTTTAGAGACTCTTGTTTAAAATACTTTGGTTCTAATTACATCCCTCTTAGTCTACACGGTCTGTTCAGACAGCTGCACGTGACGGGAAAAGAATTCATTTGTGGCTGTTTTCATAAAACTCTACGGATATTGGCCCATGTCTGCAAAATAGCAATGGGAAATATCTCACCTTGTTCTTTAAGTGAAGAGAATAAATATAATACAGGGGAGGGGGGGGGTTACATGGATGACAGGCACAGATTCTTTGCACTATATGTCAAAAAACTGAGGCACATGATTGTTCTAGTTTGCTAGCTCCCAAAATGCGATATACCAGAAATGGAATAGCTTTTAAAAAGGGAAATTTAATACGTTGCAAATTGACAGTTTTAAGGCCATGAAAATGTCCCCATCCAAGCAACTCCATGAAAAATATCCAAATGAAGGCACCAATAAGAGGTTACCTTCACTCAAGAAAGGCCAATGACATTGAGGGTTTCTTTCTCAACTGGAAAGGCACGTGGCAAACATGGCGATGTCTGCTGGCTTTCTCTCCAAGCTTCTTGTTCCATGAAGCTCCGTCAGGGGCATTTTCCTTCTTCGTTTCCAAAGGTCTCTGGCTGCATGAGATCTCATGGTTCTCATAACTCAGAAGCTTTTTGCAAAATGCTTCCTCTTTTAAAGGATGCCAGTAAACTAATCAAGACCCACCTGGAATGGGTGGAGTCACATCTCCCTCTCATCCAAGGTGAATACCCAGAGTTGGGTGAGTCACATCTCCCTGGAGATAATTTAATCAAGTTTCCAACCAACACTGCTGAATAGGGATTAGAAGAAACAGCTACCTCAAAAGATGGATCAGGGTTAAAACTTAGCTTCTCGAGGGCACCTAAAGCTTTTCAAACCAGCACAACAGTGTTCCCTCCAAATGAAAGAAATATTAGAAAACAACCATCACAGCTCCTGCCAAGGAAGATTCAACTACACTGAAGGCTTTGGCATGTAATTAAATAAACGGGGCTCTGAGTAAATCCTCCAAGCAAGAGTTGTGCTGCTGCACCGGTGAATTTTCCAGGGTCGCCAAGTCTAGAGATGTGACAAGGTTCCAGACAGGTAAGCCCACCTGGGTTCTCATTACCCACACCTTGGCCATGTTGGTACTGTCCAGGTGGTTTGTTTTTGCTTTTGTAAAGCACGTGCTTGCATATCATGAGGGGCCCTGGATGGGGAACACAGCTGTCTGCGCCCGTGTGACAAAGAACGAGCTGCACAGTTTCACACCCTCTCAAAAGTGCACCCCCAAGGAGGAAACCGCTCCTCTACAAGCCCTGCTTGCCTTTTCCACATTCTTGCTAAATGCATTATTTCTCACCTCCTGCTGGGAACCAGAAGAGTCAGGGTCTTGCCTTCCTCCTTCTCTTTAAATAAAACAGAACAAGAAAACTGCCCTACATGGAGTTCCAAGCACCAGGGGGTGGAGGGACAGTGTTCCCTACCCTTTGGACAGCACTGGAAGGAAAAGCAAAGCAACTTGCAGAGCCAGAGCAAAGCTGAGATTCGGGGGAAGGAAGTGTCTGCACTCACACGCACCAGGCACAGCCTGGAAATGAGGACTGAGCAGCCCCCAGGAGGCTGCCTGTCCCTCCGTTAACTCAGCAGCTCCCAACTCCAACGTCATGCATTTCCCCAAGAAAGACATTGCCCAATTACAATTTCAAATCAAATACTTTCCTGACGTGTGCAATGGGAAATGTGAAAATGCTTTAATTCTTCGATGAGTTAATGGCTTACATCTGGAGCCCTCCATGCGGCCGGCACACGTCTCTCTCCCAAGAAATGTTTGCAGTATGTGTCTTGTTTAATAACTATTTCAATGCTGAAGGTAAATGTTTTTTTCCTTTTGCGGGTGCATATGCTGAAGAGGCAGCATCTGAGAAGACTCTCCTTTCGTCGAATTGCACACGCATAGCCCTACAACTCATTGGCAGAGGAGGACATCTCAGAATCCTCAAGTGCTTTGCCCTTTCTGTTAACACTTAGGCTAATGTTTAAGAAAAGAGCCATCCGTTCTTCCCTGCAAAGCCGCAATTTGCAAGGACTTCTAAGAAATGGGTCTCTTTGAAAAGGCAACAATGCAGAGAATCATTTCCCCTCCCCACCTGCCCACCAAGGCGTCACTATAGGGTGCGGGGGCTGGTGACACTGGCTTGGGTTCTGAACTTGAGGCGGATGCTGGTCATTCTGGGGAGACTTGGAGGAGAATGAAGGTGAGAATCAAGATGAGGACGTGACCATGGGATGTGTGGGTGTGGAGGTGGAGTTCGATGGGGACGGATAATTGGACATGGATGTGGGTGACCCTTCGGCAGAGTCCTGATTAGGCTGAGCTTCACCGTTGCTGGAAGAAACTTCCTAACAGAGAGCCCCAAGTCAAAGGCTTTGCTTATTAATTTGGGGGTACCTAATGTTTATGGGCATATCAGGGTTTCCCCAGGTCGGGAAGTTTAATATTTCCACTTTTTCTCCTAGTCCCTCAAGGGCACTTTGCAAATAGTTTTAACCACTTCCCCAATTACTCTGTCATGTATTGGATTAACTGAATTGACGTTTGGTGCTGATGGAAATGATACTGACCCACACTGCGAAATGACCCCTGGACCAGTGTCACGTCCTATGTGTGTGCTCAGGATACATGCGGTTGTTCAGGGGGAAATATTAGGCGCCGCCGTCCTGTCCCGTGTACCACATTTTCTTCAGCTCATCTGTGAGCAATCTCTCAGAGCAGCTTTTTATAAAGCTGGCCGCAAGCTTTGCTGCAGATTCTTACAAATTAACACATTTGTCATCGATCTGTGAGGCCCACTTTTGCAACCAGGATTTGCTCAGAATTCTGCTTTCAGACTTCATGGGAATCTGGCTTGGCCACTTCCTTTGCTGAGAAGGGTCCCATAGAACTGTCCCCTGAGCCCCCAAACCCACTGCAACTGAGGATTCTCAGGAACAGGGAGCTCATGTTTGGGGAGAAGGGACACATCCACCACCACAACCCCCCAAATCTCCCTGGGGGAGGGGAGGTTGGCCTTTCCCATTCCTGGAATTCCTTTTCCTTCCTTTACCCTACTCAGAGGACAGAGGCCCCACAGGGATCTAACCAACTTCCCCCATTGATCAGGGAGTAGGGACCATGAGTGGTGAGAAGGAACCTGGGTGGAGATTGATCACGTTGCCTCTTTCCTATTTAAAATGTAGCTGAATTCAGCATCCAGTGTCTGAGGTATTTTGCTAATTGTGGTAAAATACACAAAACATAACATTTACCTTTCTGAAGTCTACAACCCAGCAGCATTGGGTGCACTCATGATGATGTACAACCGTCCGCTCTCTCTACTTCCAGAGTCTTTTCAACACCCCAAAGAGACCCCACACCCCACGTCATCTCTATAAACCTCTGTCTGCCGCCCTCAATTGTTAGACAACCAATAATCTGCTTTTGATGTTGATGGATGTGCCATAGCAATGGAATCACATACTAGGTGATCTTTGGTATGTGACTTTTTCCTACTAATTTTGCCTTTAAAAAATAGCATTTAATGGACCAGCTCTCTACTGTCAGAAGATCAGAAGACTTTACTTGTAACCTGGAAAAGAAAGAAAGACAGAAAGAGAAAGAGAAAGAAAGGAAGGAAGGAAGGAAAGAAGGAAGGAAGGAAGGAAGGAAAGAAAGAAGGAAGCTCATGCTTTTCATAATTGTGCTTTTTCTGCAAAAATGTAATATTTCAATAGCATCATTAAATTGAAAAATTATGAATCACCTCTGACAAGAGTTCATTAACATGACTGCTTATATTGTTAAAATAGTTTTTATTATGTTTCTGGCTTCTTAATTTCTTTATCTGATGGGTGGGCTTGAATCTCTTCATCCGAATAAACGTCGTGCATATTTTTAAGAAGTGAACTCAGTGTTTTTAGCTTTAGAAATGCTCCATGTTCAGACATCCTCTAGCATATTTTTCTACAACAGCTCAAAACTGCTGGCTTATGATTTTCTCCCCAAGTTCGCCCAGCAGACGATGCCCAGCCTTTTAGAAATACCCTCAGAGCTGTCCACTCGTGCTGTGGAGGGTTGGGGAATGACCTTCACAGAGAACTGTGGCTAACATGGATTTATCATGTCGCGAAGCTGACATCTCACTTCCAAAAAGCAGAGCTGTTTCCACCCTACTTTTGTCCTTGGAGAAGATAAGACTCCAGAGATTAAATCGCTTGTGGTCAATTTGTCCAGCTGGTCGGCACCCGAGGCAGACACGGAATTTCCTTCCAACCCCACAGGGGTCTCCGTGCAAGGTGTAAACCTACCTTTACCCAAAGGACACATGATTGATCTGCAGAGATTGCAGACAGCAGGGGACACACCTGGTGGCTGTGGGTACTTCAATAGCCGGACCCCAAGGGAATGGGCACCACCCATTCTCCATAGCTGTAGCTCATGGGAAGCACCATCCACTGTCTTTGTAAGCAGTGCACGGGCAGCTATGTGCCTTCCCGAAAGGCACTGGACGTGGTCCAGTCTCGGGAAGACAGCACCTCTCCTCGGCGAACATCTGCGGGCAAAGCCCAGCCGGGGCATCGAGTAATTTCAGGGTGAGCAATTTCCGAGCGTGCAATTATGAGTGAATAAAGTGCAACAGCTCTCCGAAGCCTCCCTGCGGTCCCCGCAGGCGTACTTAATTGTAGCCAGACCCTAAACTCGCCGTGGCCTGTGTTTCGGCCGTAACCCCGGACCCAGCTCGGCACTGCAACATATGGGACGGTTTTCCGAGCTGATTGCTGCAGTCTGTCTGATTAAGGGAAGTTGTCGAGTGTCTCGTTACCGTGGGCCCCGACAGCTGCTCGGAAAGAGATCCCCGGGAAAGCTTTTTCTGCCCCCTCCAATTCCAGCCTGTCTGTGAAAGCGAAAGTGATTGCGCGGATGGCTTTTGGGGAGGCAGGTGCCAGAGTCAGGGAGATGTTAAACCTCAGTGAGGCAAATGACCTTCACTCCTTCCAGTAAGGGGGGCGTGGGGAGAAGGACAATATGCAAAAGGGAAGGCAGGGGACGTGAACCCATAAACGGAAATGCCTCTCTCCCTTCTGCCCCCACATGTCCTGGCTAGGCAAGGGGGACTTCCTTCCTTAGTGCATGCATTTGCAGGTGGACGGTTACACACCTGTTTTGTTGCATGACACAGGATGGTAAAG
>PVIY010063401.1:0-10479 GCA_004026745.1 Myrmecophaga tridactyla | reverse complement strand
CAGGGTACTAGTTGAGTAGTCTGAACTCAGTCTTATTTGGTTTCCCTTATATGTAGCAGATTGTTTTTCTCTTGCCACTTTCAGGGTTTTCTACTTCTCTTTACCATTTGACAGACTGATTGGTAACGTGCCTTGGGGAAGGCCTATTTGGATTTATACTGTTTGGAGTTCGTTGGGCTTCTTTGACTTGTATATTTATGTCCTTTATGAGGTTTGTGACGTTTTCCCCCATTATATCCTCAACTACTCTTCCCAGCCCTTTACTCCTCTCTTTTCCTTCTGGGACACCAATGATTCTTATATTTATATGCTTTGTTTTGTCTATCATTTCCCTGAGTTCCCGTTGAATTTTTTCCATCTTTTTTGCCATTTGCTATTTTGAATCTTCAAAGTCAATTATTCTGTCCTCTGTATCACTTATTCTTTCTTCTGTCTCTTCAAATCTGGTGTTGTGTGCCTCTAGTATGTTTTTTATTTGGTAAACAGAATCTTTTATCTCTGTGATCTCTAATTTTCTATTTATTCTTTCAAATTCCTCTTTATGTTATTCTGTTGTCTTCTTGATCTCCTTTATGCCATTTCCTATCCCACTTACTTTATTAAGTAGAGTCGTATGAACATCTTTGATTAGTTGTTCCAACGTCTGTTTCTTCTCTTGTGTTTTAATTTGGTCGTTAGGCAGGGCTATATCTGTCTGCATTGTGATATGCTTAGTGATCTTCTGCTGTCTTCGTGGCATGTTAATATCTTGATTGATTTACTTTGGAAGTTGATTTCTTTCAGTTGTCTAAGGCCTTGGGTTTGAGGGATGGTTGTACACAGGGAGCAGGGCATGGGGTGGAGCACTCAGTACGGGGATTTGTTTCTGAGCAGGCATGAGCACAGGTTGGGGATGTTATGTTGATGCTTGTAAATGTGGGTGCCCTGTGGCCAGGGAGGATGTAGCTGTGTGGGTGCACCGGTCTGGGGGGCGTAACCCTGGTGTGCGCTGGTCTAAGGCATGGGGCCCTTTGTGCACATGTGTAGAGCTGTGGCAGCAGGTCGGCATCATGCCTTCGTGGATTGGGGGCAGATGTGACCCTGCTGCATAGGTCAGCACTTTCTCAGAGCTGGGGAGTGAGGCTGAGGCTGTGCACGTGCGTGGTTCTAGGACTGCTGTACAGTGCGGTTCCCAGAGCTGAATGACGTGATTGGGGGCCCGTGCACATGCATCGGCCCGGGAGTGCCATAAAATGGATGTGCTGAGCTCAAGGAGGGCGGGGTGAGGCTGTACGGCACTATTGGTGAGGGGCAGGGATAGCCTAGGTATGGAGGTTAGTGTCCGCAGCCTTTATGCAATGGCAACAGCCTGCAGGGAACAGGGAGGGGGAGGTAGTGCTCGGGAGGGGTGCAGGAGGGGAGGCTTGGGCTGCACTTGGGGTGGGGGTGGGGGGCAGGTACGTGCACTGGGGCTGGTGGGGTGGGGGCACCTGGAGCGTGGGGAATGGGAGCGGGTGATGGGGTTCAGGTGCGTGGGGTGTGGGGTTAGTCGCCGGCCATGGGGCTGCACTGGTGAGGGTAGCGCACCCAAGGAATGCGGCCTGGCTTACTTCCTAGTCCCGTATTCCCATCCGTGCACTCCCATGGGCTCTGCAGCTCCATGCCTCTGTGCCAGGTTCTAGCTTTCTGCCTCTCAGTTCCTGGGCCTCTGTAACCAGAACTGCCACATGTGGTGCAGAAGGCTCCCCCAGGTCAGCTGCACTCCCAAATTGCTGCCTCAGTCTGAATTTAGATTTTAAACAGATATAAGGAATCATCTTCTAAGGAGCTTTATAAAAACTAAGGAGCTTAGTTTTTATATTTTAGGGTAATCGGGGGGATATTTTTAAGTGCTTAAAAAAGTTGTGATACAGCATTTGCCAGAGGTGACTAGAGACGTAATCTCAGTGAGGTTCCCGTGCACCTTTTCCCCAGGGCGTCTCACCTGCTTCTCACGCTTTATTTTTCTCCTTAGCATTCACCACTTTTGGGCGTGCTAAACTTTTTACTTATTTATATCTCTCTTTCCCCAGTAGATCAAGGGACAGCTTTTTGACTGTTTTTTTCTCGTTCTTTCCTTATCACCTGGACTAATCCTTGGCACCCAGTAGAAGAAGCTCAGTAAATGTTGAATGAACAATGGCAGTGGAGGCCATTGCTTGCTGAAACAAAGCCATTCTCTAACCAGCTTCAGATGCGTGGCCTTCAGAGACTGGGCCACAGAGACGGTACCTTTGCACATTTTGCCAAGTAAGGAGGACAGAAGAAGTTCAAATGGTGGTTGCCCAACTTTGCCCCCAAAGAGTGATGCGTAGGAGAGAGAAAGAATTTGGATGGCAGGTTAGGGAAGCAAGGGTGAGAGCCGCAGTGGGCATCCAAGGCAACTGCAGAACTGTTTTGCCTGGGGACAGCTTTGGATTTGTTTCGCTGTGATGATAACTCAGAGAGTGTGTGGTGGGCTACTGTGGTATGATGAGAAAGGAGTGGAGCATGTCCGTGCCCACAGCATTGGTTGGCCCCGGGTGCTAAACATTGTCTTTTTCCAAAGTTGCATTTCGAAGCAACCTATTTAGAATGTGTCATAATATTATTTAAGCCACATTTGCCCATGGCTCAAAACCCAATATATTAAGAATCATTCTTAATTGAGAAACAGATCTGGTCATTTTAACTACTCACTGGACGTGCCATCTAAATGATTGACTCAGAGACGCAGTGTATCACTGCAAGTCAATAGGAGAATTTATTTTTTTATTTTTCTTCATGCCCTTTGCTTTACTCCACTATTTATAATACAAATACTGTAGTTAATACAAAATGCACATCATCACATATATTCTTAGTGATTGTTTAATAATACTCCTTGGTACATAGGCCCTTATTTATAAACAGTGCCACATAAGTTGCTTGTATATACAACAGATTTTAAATGAAACTTCTATACAGGCTGAATATGGTAAAGTAGGGTCCACTGTGATTTTACTACAATGCAGACTATGGCTGCCTTTCAGAGGTAAAAGGAATGTTTTCTGCCCCAAACTTGGAACGAATGCTCCTTTTATAGAACGGAAAAAGAAGTAAATGTTTCTAACTATATTTTCATTATGTTTGGTAGAAATGAAACTGTTTTTCTACCCTGTGGAGAAAGGCACCAAGGGCTGGGGAGAGTTGTCCTCTTATCCTTTTAGAATAGAATATTCTCAGAACAAATAGAATTCTCATGACAACAAAGCAGCAGCAATGATTCCTATTATATTTGTTCATAAGTTACTGTACATTTTAAATAGGGAAGTGTGTGGGGGGATATGCTGAGGAGGGGCAGTGAATTCTGAATCATGTAGTAAAGATATTTTAGGTATTTAGATGGAGGCTTTTATCTTTTATCTTATCATAACCTGTTCCTGAGGGTCATTGTTATCACTGAAATAATGCTCACAAATCTGGTTTAAGTTAAACTCTAAAATCCTAAATTAACTCAGACTTGAGTTTGTCACTACTATTGCCATTTAGGAACTTACAGACATGCATACCTCAGTAGACTTCCTTGTTGGGCTTTTTGGCCCAATGGAGTAAAACAGGGAGTCTTAAACACACATAGGCTCTGCTGAATATTATCTGTGTCTAAAGCATAGCAGGTTTAAATATCTAAAATGCCATGTTCTTCCTGACCTGTGTCAATCTTACAGAGGTGAAGTTCTTTAATCTCCAGCTTAATAGGGTTTTTCATGAATTTACGTGAAGTAGATGCTCCCTTTTTGAAAATTGAGCTTATTATTCTTCACAAACCAGGCTGACATAGAAGTGAGTCATGTTAAAATTATAAGCCCAGCTTCAAGCTGTTCTTTTTACTCTGTCCCTAATGCTACTTCTGAGCTTCATCTCAAAAGCTCGTCACCTGTGTTAACGACACTGGCTACCCCGGACACTCCTTGTCATGGAGGACAGCTATCACTATCCCATATCTTTGGAAAAAATATCCTAAATTGATTTAAAATAAATTTTAATAGTCACAAAAAGTCTCATATTGACGGCAGGGGAAAGTGGATTTTGCACTACGGATAACAGGTAGAGCAGAAGAATCAAGTGAAAATTTTAAATCCCCTTTATTGAACTGGCCAATGAAAATGGATTGCTAATACAAATTTCAATAGATTACACATATCAATTAAGACATTGTATTTTTCTTAAATGATCGTTTCTTCTTTTTGGAGGGAATAGAACCTGGGGAATTAAGAAATAACTTGAGATTCTTGATGCCTCACCTCACACTCCATGGTGTGTGATCAAGGGAAATCCATTGCAATGTTTGGCTTTAGTTTCTCATCCTTTATTGTTAGTCAGCACCACCTGCTTACCGGTACACCAATGGGGAAAAAGAATTTCCGTCTTTAAAATTAGTTTTATTTCTTCTGGGAATTGTGCAATACTACATAAACATTATTTTGAGAATAATGCAAAATGATTTTTCTCAACTATTAGATGGGACATATCTCAACTAAAACGTGGGACATTTGCCGGCCGTCGTCACAGCCTCGTCTTTTGGTGGAATGTTTAACATGGATATCTTTTTGGACTCCTTATTTCTAGATCCTTTATGGACTATATTAGTCACAAGAAGTCTTGAAAAATTGCCATCCAGCGTAAATGGGCATCTCTATAAATTTGAAAAGCGGGGTTCCGTCCTCTCCCGTGCACCTGGGAAGGTGTCGCCTGCCGTTAGCGGGCTCCTCCTGGCAGCTGCCCTGGGACGTGGACATGGCACCCCTCCCAGCGCCCGGCTGCTCGGGGCCCTGTCACCGCGCTTCGGGCACGGGCTCTGAGAGGCACAAACTGGCCGCTGGAAAAGAAAGTGCATTGGGTTTGTCAGCAAGTACTGGTGTGCTGAGAGAGACCCTTCAGAAGCTAAGCTTTGTGATTTCACTTTGAATCGGAGCAAATGTAGAAAGAGAGAGCTGTGTGGTGTGACCCTGAAGGCGAGCTGGTCACCAGGGGACTCAGTCTTATAGTCCTGCCAGCTCTGCTGTGTTAAGAAACCCATCCCTGACTTACTCCATATTGGTATGCTAATGATTTTTACGAGTTTTGCAAAAAAGGCCTTTGAATAGAAAGAATGAACAGAGAACTGATACTAAGTTTCTTTCTAGCCTTATTTTGTATAAATATTAACTCTAACTTGGCTCCTGGGGGTTGTCCACTGAATTAATTGGCTTTGGCTCTAAATGAATTAAGTACGGCTCAAGGAAAAGGATGCACACACACACACACACACACACACACACACGAATCAGTCAGCTCCTACTGATTATGGTTCGGGTGTTGGGATTTACCTTGCAGAGTGAAGTCTTAAAGAATCACAGACTTCAGAGTTGTAAAGGACCTGTGTGAGACGAAGACGAAACCCCTGATTTTTTAAATGAGAAATGAGAGTTTGAGTGACTTGCCTGAGTCACACAGGCAGATAATTGCTGCCAAGTACCTGGCTGTCAGACTCCCGCCCCGTCTGCTCTCTGCTTTTCAGGTAACTTGCTGAGTGGTAACCAGTCCAAAATATGATAGTCTCCTGAAGCTTTACCAATCTGCTATTCATCTCTGTGGACTAAGATACTCTCTTAAAATGTAAATATTCTACGGAGAGTTAATACCTACTTGCTGAGGCTTAGTGTGGATTAATTTCATTAGATTGCCTTTCAATAAGCACCAAGTTAAATCAGCCTACCCAAGCAGCATTCCAGGATAGAGGGTGTCAGCAGGGAACACTGCTTAAAAGGAGACAGGGGGCCTTAGTAGATTTAGGGAGTCGGGAGATAGCTTGAGGGGGTGTCAAGAAGAGGGATTTAAGAAATGGCCATGGGAAGGCACTAAAAACAGACTTTGGTACTTGCACAGTTTTTCTGAGGTTGGCCTGATAGTGCCACCTTTATATGTGAATGGTTACGTACTTTTTTCACACTTACTGAATTTGCACTAAAAGTCGTTGCATTAGTTTTGTGGTTATAGTACATGGGCTCTCTTCCCTGTTAATTGTGTATTATTGTCTGCTCTTACTGAGCGTTTCAGATGTTTTAAAGTTGTTAAGCTAGAGCCAAAATTAGTTTTATACTTGAGTAGTGTATTAAAAATTAAATACACCCATTCAGTATACCAAATGAAAATGGAATCTTAGTAAAAGCCTTACTGTTTGTTCTCAGTAATTATCTTTTATTTTGGGCATCATATTGAGGTTTATGGAATGCTGGTTTTGTTTTAAATGTTCACACAACATGGGGAACCATCTGCTGCAATGAAATTAGCTAAGTAAAATTTTGTGTTCTTTGGGGACCCATTTGAAAAGTCATTTGTTAAAGACAGATTGACAACACTTCTTACAACTTCATGAGTTCTTCATGGGAATCCTGCTACTCAGAGTAATCTGAATTCAGATGCAACTTGTTTTAGGTCTACAAAACTTAATCCAGTGAATCTATTAAAACAGCCTGATCACTGAGAATTTCTTAGTGGCTTGCCCTGTGAATTTGGATATAAAGGTCCCAGTTTTGTAGAACAAATATTTTCCAGGTATTATATGGCAAGTTCAAAGATTAATGAACGATTCAAATGCATTAGATACTTTTATTTATTTTTAAGCCTTAGAACGTAGTTTTAAGCGCCACAGTTTTTATATCCTTCTTTTGAGCTGAAAAGGTCTTGGGCTTGGTTGACTTCTTGCTTCTGTCATTTAAAAATCAGCAGATGAGGTTAAAACATGCACAAATAGAAGATTTAAGAGGGCCAGGCATGGGTGGACATAGAGCTACCACCGAGTTTTGGTGGCAGAGAGGGTGGCGGATCTAGGGAATGCATAGATCTACCCTTTTACCATTCTCCCCACACCCAACCCCAAGTCATCTGACAATTTAAAAGGTTTAAGAGGGAGCGCTTGAGTGGACACACATTTTTTAACCTCCCTGCGGGGAAAGTGAAGTGTTGCCCTCATTTTGTAAGTGAAAGCTGTAGACACGTCAGATCCCACAGAGGCAGTACTAAGAGCCTAACTGGTGCCATATATTAGCAAACTGTCCATCCCTCACACATACCAATTTTCTAATAGAATGGTTTAAGAACACTTGAGGACCTCTTTTCTAGACATGGGATATCAGTAATTATAATAGATTATGATTTCATTACCGTGGCTTCTGCAAACTTTCACAGCGCCTGTTCACGCTACGGGTAGTTAAAAGATACTCAAGTCCACAGTATTCGTAGGAGAAGCTGCAGTTGTCTGGCTGAAGGGAGGCTTGAGAGGACAGCGTGGAGAATGAGATCACACCTAGGGGTTACCCCAAGGTAAAGGAAACATCTTGAGGTCATTCCATCTCCATGTGGAGTTGTTTATTCACTTATCCACATATACAGGTGTTTAAGACTTGACTATCATTTACATGAAAATTGATACCAATAAAGACAATTAGGATAAATCAACAAATCTCCATGGTAGTAAGGCACAACCTGAAAATGTAATGGATTTATAGTTTTTAAGACTAGAAAGGGATAGGTGGGTTTTTTTCTCTTTGCCATTAATAACAGTAAAGAGTTGGCTAACCATGTAGCACCCTCCCTGTTTCATTGGTTAATGTCGTGACAAATAGAAGACCAATTTGCTTTTCTCAATTTTTTGACAGCTTCTCTGTCATTATCCCTTAGGAGAGTGTTTCTCAAAGTATAATTCTTGCTCTCCTTCAGGTAGTTTGTGACTTAGATTAATTTTTATAATTTTTATAATTACAGCTTTTTTTAAGGAGCTGTGGCACGAACCAAAACTTCCCTGGTAAAGTTATCTAGAGGTGAGTTCACTGATGTTTCATCTTCATATGTATTTGATGAAGATATTTTTGGCAGTTAAGCAGATAAAGAAAAGTGGTCTCTAGAGTGTTAATGTCTCAACAGATGGCACACAAGGAGCAATTCTGGGGAAGGGGCCTGCATTAAAGGGAAATGAACAGTTGTCCGGTATTGGCTTGGGACATCATGGCTTTCCCACATCCAAAGTGATGCTTTTGATTTAGATAAAATTTTGACTTATTCAAACCTAGAAGATGGTGGTGGTGGTGGGGAAGGTATATATATATATATATATATATATACACACACACACACACATACACAGAGCAAGGAGTCAAATCCTTTTGCTTGGGAATGTCACAGTGCCTAGTAAGGAATACAAAATGCTTCCCTCCTAAAGTGATTCTTTGGCACAGCTACTACCAGGAAAGAAAATGGGCGTGGGAATGGAGGAAAAGCAAGAAAAAAGAATGAAATGAAAACTCATTGATAATAAATAGAGATGCATTATTGAATTAGAACATTTGTAAAATTTAACAGATTCCCAAGTCAGTTTCATAGAAGGAAGTTTCATCTGTGAAAACCAAGTTCAGAACTTCCACTGCTACTTGCTGATGTCAACCCCAACACTCCAAGTGCTTAAATCCTTTACTTGTTGCCGTGCAGGGGAAAAATTCTGCTTCAATTTGCATGTGATAGCAACCCAATTTATACTCTTATTTCAGCCAGTATGTGTCCCCGCACATAGTAGGATCACAAGAATAAGGAGAAGAAAACCCAGGTAAACACTGGAAGGAGAGATACCACATTAGAAACCCTTCTTTGGGTCACTGGCGAGCCTTCTATTCCAACGACTGGTCTGTCGCTGAGAGAAGGAACACTTAATTTGGTAGGTTTCGTAACTGAAACTGTTAAAAGCTTTTGGCCTAAAACATATCGGCACGCCCATCAGTGGATATGTTTTTAAGTTTCTATGTAGTACTGTTGCTTAAAATTTTGTTTCCAAACCATTAGGATTTGTTTTAGTTAATGGAGACGCTTCAAGTAAGTAAGTACTTCATAATTTAAATCTTAAGTTTTAAATCAGTAGGAAACCTCACACTCCGGTTCCCACTTTTAGTAGGAGGGTGTTCTTAAGGCATGAGGTATAACAACTGGATGTTTGAATTTCTGGATGTACTGGCATTTTATACTCAAAGCTCTCTGAATGGCTGCATCTCATTTTTGGATGGATAGCTACACTTTTTCTCTATATCACCCGAACGCTTCACCATGGTTTTACAACCTTCACATGAATCGGCACAACTGAAAGCATCAAAGTGAAGTTTCGGTTAGTCGTCTTACGATTTGTCTTTTCCAAATAAATAAAATCCTCCCCCATGCGGAATCAGTTCAATGAACTCTTTTATTTCTGTCCTCTCTCCCCTCCAAGGGTCCACGTCCACGCCAACAAGGTGGGGAAATGTCTATGACTCCAACTAACACACACGGCGGCTAATTCCGACTACACGAAGCAGAGCACACACGTTTTAAGGGAAGGAGAAGGAGGAAGTGTACAAGCATGCATAAAAACCTCGGGCGGCCAGGTCCGGCCCTGGGGCTTGTCGCTCATTTGTATGAGAATTTCTCCTTTGGAAAGAAGAGAAGGAACCCATGCTCAAAACGTTTCTAAAGCATTTTTGAAAGTACGTTTTTTTTTTGTTTTGTTTTTAATGTGGCACTTCAAAACAAAAGTTGGCACAAAATGAAGAGTGGCATTTGGCGTCTAGTGGGCGGAGGGACCGCGTCCCCACGCGCTCCGCGGGGCTCAGGGGCCAGGCTGGCTCGCGCGCTTCTTCTTTTTCCGCGCGGCCTCGTCGCCAAGCCGCGTCCCGGGGGCGGCGGGGGCGTCCAGGGGTAAGCCCTGCTGCTGGTAGCCGTAGTTGACGTTTCCGCACGGGAAGTGGCGCAGCCTGAACAGGGGCACCCCCTTCACGGTGGCAGTCAGCGACGACGGTTCCAGGAGCACAGAGGCCCCCGGGAGCCGGGCGGGCGCCGCGCTGCCCGGCGCAGTCCAGCCGCCCTCGCGCCCCGCGTCTCCGCGCGCGCGCAGCTCCCTCTTGGCCGGAGCGCTGGTCTTTGGGGCAGGTTTCTCGGTAAACCACGAGCCGTACGTCGGGTTCCACAAGCTGGTGGGCTTGTTTCTGGACGCCTGCGCCTTGTGCGGCTCCGACGGGGGGTTGCACTGGGAGAAAGCCATGTTGACGTGGCCGCCCTCGGCGCGCACCGAGACCTCGGGGGCCGGGGCTGGGCGCGCGGCGGCGGGGGCGGCGGGGGGCGGCGGCGGGGGCGCGGCGCACGCGCACTCCTCCTCCCGCGGGGCTGGCGGCGCCGGGACCAGGAGGGGAGGCATCGCCTGGGGGTCGGCGGGCCGCGCGGGCACCTTCTCCTCCTCCTCCATCAGGGGGCCGTACTCCACCGGCAGAGCGCTGTGGACCACGTCCGGATCCTAGCGGGGGAGAGACGAATTGGATAAAACTTTGAAGCGCACATAAAATGTGTTTGGATCCGGAAGGTAATAAACATGCAGGTAGTCGGGCCAAATTTATTGTACAGCTGAGGAAGCCGATGTCTATCGAGAGGACACCACTTTCTAGGCCCTGG
>PVIY010063400.1:0-10513 GCA_004026745.1 Myrmecophaga tridactyla | reverse complement strand
CCCGAGCCCCAAGGTCACTGGCAGGGTCAGCGAAGCCGGGGAACAGCCGCTCTGCCAGGCATTCCTAGAAGAGGCCACGGCGGTGGCCAGACAACGGCTGACCCTAGGGTCACTGGCGAGGCTGGGGCTGGGTGACAGACAGTCCCTGGCAGGGGGGAAGGGGACGAGTGGCTGATGTCCCCAAGTGGGAGGGGTGGAAAAGAGGGGCAAGGGGAGGGGGTAGGTAATAAGAGGCGGTGGTCAGGCTGAGTTGGAAGTCGCAAGGTGCCCCTTAACCCTGGCACGACGGCCAGCCCAGGCTGGGGGTGCAGGACCCCAAGACCCCTGGAACTGCTGAGCACCGAGGCCTCCTCCCCTGGACTCCCCAAATGTGCCCCAAGCACCTGCCCCTCAACACCAGGAGCCCCCCCGCAACGACCCAGCCCCCACCCTGCAGGGGACAGGACAGGGGGGCTCAGGGTTTTGCCCCCTGCAGCCGTGCCCTGACCCTGCAGAAGGCCCGGGGTGGATACAGCGCCCCCGCCGCCCCATATGCTCGCAGCGCTGCGGGCCCGGCACGAGGGGGTTAAGGGCAGCCAGGGCGGCCGCAGGCGCTGGGCGCAGACGGGCGGCAGGAGGCCCAGACAGCTCACTGCCGGCCTGAGCACGCGGCATGGCCCTGAGCAGAGGTGAGGCACAGGCGACCCTCCAGCCAGGGGGCCCTGCACTCTGGGGGTGCCGGCCCTGGGGGCCAGCTGGAGGGAGGGGCAGGCAGCCCAGCCCTGCATGCAGGGCTGCTGCTCCTGGGGGCAGGCAGGCCCCCCTCCTCCAGCCCAGCCCCGGGCCCTGGGAGGGCAGCCTAGGCAAGGGCGGGGGACTGGGGGGACGGGATGGTGGGTAGAGTCCCTGGCCCTGCACGAGGGTGGGGTGCAGAAATGAGGCCAGGCGGCCCCTCACAGCCCCACACCGGGGCTGCCCCCAGGACCCTGCTGGAGGAGCCGGGCTGGGAGGGGTGCCTCCTGCTCGGTTGGCAGCCCCCTCCCTTGGGTGGGGCAGCCCCATGGCGTCCTTTTGCATCCTGAGCCTCTGCCCTCACCCCTGGACCCCGTACCCCGGGAGGAGGGCTGAGGGCTGCAAGACACAACCAATCCTGGGGAGGCCGTGGCCTGCACCGGCCCCTCTCCACGCATCAGGGGCCGGCAAGTGCCCAGGACGGGCCACACACGCCCGGGTGCAGGCTGGGCTTGGTGTCCCCTGCTCCGCCCGGCCCTCCACAGGCCCTACCTGGGCAGGGCTACGTGCCCAGCTCACTGTCCACCCCTCCAGGGCCGCTAGTAACCATCCACTCTGGCCTGCTCCAGGAGGATCCAGCAACGGGCAGACCCTGGGTGGGGCTCAGCTCGGTGCCAGGGAGCTAAGCTGCCAAGGTGTGAGCGCAAGGAGGGGACTCTGGCTGGGAGGTGCCCCTGGGGCCCTGCCCAGCCCCAGCGCCGCTGCTTGCAGCGGTTCATGGGGCTCACGGACTCATGGGGCTGCCCTCGCTGCAGGAGGCCCGGCCCTGGTGGCGCTGCTCACGTCCTGGGCGCTGCTCAGCCTCGGGAGCCTGCAGGGAGCGGAGCCCGGAGTGCTGGGGATCATCGAGAGCCCGCAGTGCCCGGCCGTGTGCACCTGCAGCCTCGACGCCGACCCGGACGCCGACACGGCCGCGCTCCACGTCTTCTGCAGCTCCCGGAACCTCTCGCGGCTGCCTGACGGCATCCCGGCCGGCGCCCGGACCCTGTGGCTGGACGGCAACAACCTGAGCGCCGTGCCCGCGGCGGCCTTCCGGAACCTCTCCAGCCTCGGCTTCCTCAACCTGCAGGGCAGCCGGCTACGCCGCCTGGAGCCTGACGCGCTGCTGGGCCTTGGCACGCTTGGCCACCTGCACCTGGAGCGCAACCAGCTGCGCAGCCTGGACGCCGGCACGTTCGCGCCCACGCCCGGCCTGGCCTCCCTCAGCCTCAGCCACAACCTGCTGGGCCGCCTGGAGGACGGCCTCTTCCGCGGCCTGGCCCGCCTCTGGGCGCTCAACCTGGGCTGGAACGGCCTGGCCGCGCTGCCCGACGGCGCCTTCCGGGGTCTGGCTGGCCTCCGCGAGCTCGTGCTGGCCGCCAACAGGCTGGCCTACCTGCAGCCCGCGCTCTTCTGCGGCCTCGGCGAGCTCCGGGAGCTGGACCTCAGCGGGAACGCACTGCGCGGTGTCAAGGCCGGCGTGTTCCCCAAGCTGCCCAGGCTGCAGAAGCTCTACCTGAGCCGTAACCTCATCGCCACCGTGGCGCCCGGAGCCTTCCTCGGCCTGAAGGCGCTGCGCTGGCTCGACCTGTCCCACAACCGCCTGGGCGGCCTCGACGAGGATGCCTTCCCCGGCCTGCTGGGCCTGCACGTGCTGCGCCTGGCGCACAACGCCCTGGCAGGCCTGCGGCCCGGCACCTTCAAGGACCTGCACTTCCTGGAGGAGCTGCAGCTGAGCCACAACCGCCTGCGGCAGCTGGGCCCGGGCACCTTCGAGGGCCTGGGGCAGCTGGAGGTGCTGACGCTCAACGACAACCAGCTGCAAGGGCTCCAGGCCGGCGCCTTCCTCGGCCTCCCCAACCTGGCCGTGCTGAACCTCTCGGGCAACTGCCTGCGCCAGCTCGCGGAGCAACCTTTCCGCGGTCTGGGCCGGCTGCACAGCCTGCACCTGGAGCGCAGCTGCCTGGGCCATGTGGGCCCGCACACCTTCTCGGGCCTGGCGGGGCTGCGCAGGCTCTTCCTCCGCGACAGCGGCCTCACGGGCCTGGACGAGCACAGCCTGCGGCCGCTGCCCGAACTGCTGGAGCTGGACCTGACCGCCAACCTGCTCACACACCTGCCCGCCCAGCTCTTCCAGGGCCTCGGCAAGCTCGAGTACCTGTTGCTGTCGCGCAACCGGCTGCAGGCGCTGGCGCCCGGGGCGCTGGGGCCGCTGGGCCGCGCCTCCTGGCTGGACGTCTCGCACAACCGCCTGCGGGCGCTGCCTGAGGACCTGCTGGCGCCGCTGGGCCGCCTGCGCTACCTCGACCTGCGCAACAACTCTCTGGACACCTTCCTGCCGCCGCCTGCCGGCCTGGAGCGCCTGTGGCTCGAGGGCAACCCCTGGGACTGTGGCTGCGCCCTCAAGGCACTGCGGGACCTGGCCCTGCGGGCGCCCCGCGTGGTACCCCGCTCCGTGAGGGCCGCCTCGGACGGCGACGGCCTGCAGCCGCCCAGCTACACCCACAACAACATCAGCTGCGCCAGCCCACCCGGCCTCGCCGGCCTCGACCTGCGCGACGTGGCCGACGCCCGCTTTGCTCATTGCTGACCTGCTGCCGGGCTGGGCCCTGGCCAGCGCGGGGCCCCGGGGGCTGAGTCTGAGGCCCCGCCCCGGGAGCAGGGGGTCCCGCGGGCCAGGCTGTGCCCCCCCACGGTGTGCAGCCTCGGGTCCCTGGGCCTCCCCGCACTTGGCCTGAGGGCCCCAGCTGGTGTCAATTAAAAGCGATTAGCAGACCCCGTGCGCACTGCAGGCCAGGCTCAGGCGAGTGGGGTGGTGGGGCGGCAGGGCCCCTCGGCGCCTGCAAGAGTGTTCCTCAGGGTCCCCCCAGAGTAGCCACCCTGGCAGACCCCAGCGTTGGTCCCCTGCCCTGCTGGGGCTCCCCTCCTCGCCCCCTCTGCACCCCCTCCCCGCAGCACCGTTGCATCCCTCCACCGCCCCTGGAGGGAGGAGCTTCCCGGCTGTCACCCCCCACGTCGCGGCGGCACCTCCTCCGCCCCTCCTGGTCCCAGAGGTTCACCGGCCGGCCCACTGCAAAAAGGTGCAGGAAGGTGCCCCTGGGTCCGGGAAGGGCACCCTGACTTGGCCGAGCGCCCCCCCCCCCCACGTCTGTGACCATCGCAGCCCTCTCACGCGCACTCGCCCACGGGTTCGAGAACGAGCAATGAGCCTCGGGACGCGGGCGCACACCAGACCACCAGGGGCCGTGCCGGAACGATCTAGAACAACAAGACACCGTTCCGCACTGCAGGGCAGGGGCTATTTAATGGCAGGGGCCGCTGGGGGTCGGCTGCCTGGCCCCGAGGGCCCTCTGAGCACGGGGGGCCGCACGCCTGGTGGGGCCGGGCCTCGTGGCGGGCTGCAGAGCGCCCCATGGGCCACATGCCCCATCATGGCCGCATCACAGGGGATGTGGGCCCGGCCAGGGTCTCGCTCTGCCCTCTGCCCACTGGACGGTCTGGGGCAGCCCTGGAGGGAACTGCAGGCAGCAGGGACCGCAGCCAGGACCTCTGCCCCCTCAGCCTTTGGTCTTGTGAGCGCTGGCCTCACGCGGGGAGGGTCAGACGGTGCAGGGGCCCGGGGGGCTGCCCTCGCCAGGAGGGCCGAGGACGTGGCCCTCCAGGATGTGCTGGGCAATGGACGTGAGCGCGGGGAACGCAGGGCTCTTTGGAAAGTCCTGGATGAAGTTGCCGCCCTCCTCCAGGCTCCTTGTGAGCTGCGGGTCCAGGGGAACAGAGCCTGCAAAAGGGGGTTGTCGCTTGGGGCACCCCATGGAAGTGGGCACCTCCATGCACTTCCCGCTGCCCCAGCAGGTAGCCCCTCCAGGACAGACACGCAGGTGGGGGACAGTAGCCTGTCCTGCCTGCCACCCCTGGGGCCTGCCCACGGCCTCTCCCGCTCCCGGCCAGCAGCTTGGACCCAGTGGGAGACGGAGCCTGGAGGGGCTGCCGTCCTCTGTGGGTGCCTGCTGGGCCTCGGGAGGGTGAATCTGCAGGGCAGGGTCCCAGGGCGGCTGAGGGACTCACCCAGGAAGGGGACGCCGGCGTGCTGGGCCAGCTCCTTCCCACCTCCGGAGGAGAAGACATGGCTGCACTCCTAGGTGGCAGGGACAGGGCCATGAGGGGCACGATCTCTGCCACTGGGGCTGGACGCAGGCTTCCCTGCCCCTCTGCCCGGACTCACTGCGCAGTGTGGACAGACGAAGCCGCTCATGTTCTCCACAACCCCGAGCACGCGCAGCCCCGTCTTCCGGCAGAAGGTGAGCTCCCGCCGCACGTCCCCCACGGCCACCGCCTGCGGGCCGGGCCCCAGTGAGCCGGAGCATGAGCGCCCCCCCCGCCCCCACGAGGCACCCACAGACCTGCGGCGTGGTCACCACGACGGCCCCCAGGGGCCCGTGGGGGCGCAGGGCTTCCAGGGCTGAGAGGTGCTCGTCTGAGGTGCCTGGTGGCGTGTCCACCAGTAGGAAGTCCAGCTCGCCCCAGGCCACGTCGGACACAAACTGCTTTATCAGTGCTGCAGAGCGAGGGGGCTTAGGGGCACAAGCCTGTGTCCTCAGAGAAAAGGGCCCCAGGATAGCTGCATCCAGGCCGTGCGCCCAGCTGGCCTCCCCCACGGAGGGGTACCTGGGACCCCCTACAAGCAGCTGGTGGGGGGATGCCCCTCACAAACCACGAGGCAGGCGGAGCTGTTCCTGCCCCCACTGGCCTGCAGCAGCGAAGGGTTGAGCGCCCTGGTGTCTCACTCCTGCCTCCCTGCCAGGCCGCACCACCCTGCTAAATGGGGGCGGGGTGCAGTGCCCACAGGCCCACATGTGCTGAACCTCCCCCCATTCCTGCCACCCTCGGGGTGCCCCAGCGGCGCCTGCGCAGGCCTGAGCTCAGAGCTCCCTTCAGGAGGGCCTCCCCCAGGGGTCCCGGCGCAGACCGCCTGCCCCGCTTCACCATCCAGGTCCCAGGCGCTGGCCCATCACGAGCCTCGGGGCCTTTCCTGGGCAGAGCGGGGAAGGGGCTCCCGAGCTCCGGCTCCCTGGCCCAGAGGCGGCCCGCCCCAGCCCATGCCCCTACCGCTCTTCTTGGGGCCCCGCCACACCACGGCCTCGGCGGGGTTCTCCAGCAGGAAGCCCACGGACATCAGGCAGATGCTGCGGTCGCGGTCCAGGAAGACGGGCACCCAGCCGCCGTCACACTGGTGCACCGCGCGGCCCTGCGCGCCCAGCATGCGGGGCACACTGGGGCCGCACAGGTCCACGTCCAGGATGCCCACCTGCAGGGCGCAGGTCAGCTGGGGGCCGCGCGGGGACCCAGGGAGCTCGCGGGCCGGGGCGCGAGGGGGCGTGGAGTCAGGTGGGGGTGGCACGGGGGCGTCGGGGCAGGGAGGGCATGGGGGCGTGGCTCACCTTCCTGCCCGCATGGCACAGGGCCAGGGCCAGCTCCGCGGTGATGGTGCTTTTCCCGACTCCCCCCTTTCCCGAGAGGACCAGCAGGACGTGCCTGACGCCGGCCAGGTTCCCATGTTCTTGTGGAAACACAACACGGCGCTTCAGGGGCACGCGCACCCCAGGGCCGCCGCCCCACGGAGGTCGCCAGCTCCAGCGCCACCACGAGGGCTGTGCGCGTGTATGTGTGTGTGTGTGTGCTCATGCTCGCACACGCACGGAGGGTCCGAGCCCAGGACCACGCGCCCCTGCTCAGGCGGCCTGGCAGCAGCGGGAGGTGCAGCCTGCACCCGAGACTCGGGGCCGCCCAGTGGGCCGCGCTGAGGGACCCTGGACTGGGTGGCTGTGGCCCGGCCCACCCAGGCCCCTGCCGCCCCCTCTCCCTTCCCACGAGCCCCAATGCCCCCAAACCATCCTGACCCCAGTCACACAGCCTGGGCCACCTGCCCACACCAGGGCCCCAGCCCCTAGAGATGTCCGTGGCCTCGGCCCTGCTGCCTGCTGTGCGCCCCACCCTCCAGGCCCACGTCCCCAAGGTCTGCCTTGGGGAGGGGGGGCCCGGGGTCTCCTTCCAGCCAGGGAGCAGGGCCCACCAGAATGCGCGCCCAGGGAGGTCCAAGGACGTCAGGACCACAGAGTGCTGCAGGAGCCACTGAGTCCCGAGCCCAGCTGCAGCCTGGGTGTCGCCTCCAACCCTCCCGCGGGCACAGTGCCCAGGTCGACAGGGGAAGGGCCCCTGACACGACCCCAGCCCCCACCCACCCCTCAAAGTGGGTGCCGCTTTCTGTACCTTGTATCGTAAGCTGGGTGAAACTGCCCCCTCAACTTTAAAGACACATTAGGGATGTTATCTCTTTATCTGCGGGGCACTTTGCAAATATTTCCAGTTACATTTTCCCTTGGAATAGGATAATATTTTTGGCTACTTCAAAAATTCTAGGTTTTTATGCAAATCTGTCAATATCTTTTATTCTTCTGAGCATTGAGTCATTGTTAGAAAGCTTTGTCCTATATGCAGGTTCTGGAGGAATTCACCCATTTTTTTCTTTTCCTGTTTTTTTTTACGTTTAGCTCCCTGGTCCAAAGTTTATTAATCCAATTTGTGGAGATAATTTTAAATGTTCTTTCTGTACTACTTGTCATAGTTACAGTGTTACATTTGGCTTTATGCCTGAGACTTTGGATGCTTGATAATAACTGCTGACTGAAGGAAAAGGGACACAAAACTTACCTGATGCACAACTGCACAAAGAATCAGAGACAGGCGCGTCTCACGAGACTGCATGAGAAGGGGACATTTTATGGATGGAAGGACGGAGCTGAGGACATGAGGGCAGGGAAGCAGTCACAAACCTGGCTGAGGGATCAAATCAGATCCCTTGGTGGGGGGGGTCCAGTTTCTTATGTCAAGTAAACGACACGCCGGTTATAACTGCCCCTGACAGGTTGTCTAATGTGGGGAGGTTATATCCCCTCCTTCTGCTTTAACTTCCTTCTCAGTAAAACGGGGGACAGTCAGGTGGTCTCTAAGGTGCTTTTCACCTCTTAATGTTCTAAAATTCTACGAGACGATAGAAGAGACGCAGGCAAGAAAAAGACAAGAGCAGGCCATTTAAAGATAAGTATACATGTAGGAGGATAAAGTAAGTGAGAAGCAAAAAATCAAGAACCGAGGATGGTTTCTATAGATTTGTTTTCAATTGACTGAATAGGAAAGGAAAAAAGTTAACATGCAAAAGTATGTAATATTTCAAAAGGGAAAAAGCAAAAAAAACTAAAAAGTGAAACTGTAGGTAGCTCCCAAATTTTACCTGAGAATTTCCTTTGTGCCCTATGTGTAGGTTTTAAAGGAAGTGAATCACATCAACCTTCCACTCAAGCTGGAAAAGTTCATAGATGGATTATCAACAAAATGCATTCGTTAAGTGCCTACTAGATGCTGAGACTGTGCTGAAAGGTGCAGAGAAAGAACAGAAAGTAGTATCTAGTTTTACGTGGGGTAATTGTAAAAAATGTACTGTGTGTGAGGCCTTTTTAATTACATTGCCTTAATGGGACCAATTAAAAAAAAATCTACAGCCAGATTTATTGAACATAAAAGGTTCAATACAGAGTAGCCTGGACCTGCATTCTGTTAGGTCAAGCCACAGAGTGTCAAAAGGCAGGTCACTCTAAAATAAAAAGGAAAACACCCAATGCATGTTAAAGCAATGGCCCAGCTATGGCGCCCTGACAGTCCAGCGGCTAGTCCACGCGGCACAGCCAAGCCCCTGGGAAGGGCCGGAGGGGAGGTGTGAGGCGTCAGGAAGTCATTTTGTGCACTGCCACTGCGACCCACTCTGGCCCTACTGCAGGGCGCGTGATATGAATCTAGACAAACCACAGGACGGTCAGGGGTCAGCTCAGCCTCTCACTGGGCTAGAACAGGTACCACGTGCCCACGTGACAAGGTCCCTCGGCAGCCCTGATAAGTCTGTGCACAGGACCACGTGGATGGAGTCTTCACCGTGTCTCCCTCACCCCACCCCCACCCCCGGGTGCCCGCCACACAGCACGGCCCCCACCTCCCACCCAAAAAGTCGACTCAAAATGAATCAAAACCCTAAATATTAAGAGCCCGAACCATAAAACCCCTAGAAGAAAATGAATGGAAGCATCTTCAGATTCTAGAATTAGGCAATGGTTTCCTGGATTTTACACCCAAAACACAAGCAACAAAAGAAAAAACAGATAAATGGGATCATGTCAAAATTAAACACTTTTGCACCTCAAAGGACTTTTCTGTGAAACTAAAACCACCACCTATGCAATAGGGGAAAATTTTGGAAGCCACATATCTGATTAAAGTTCAATATCCAGACTGTAGAGGAAATCCTTCAACCCAACAACAAAATGGCAAACAACCCAATTAAAATATGGGCAAAAAACCCGAACAGACATTTCCCCAAAGAGGATATACAAGTGGCCAGAAGGACATGAAAACATGCTTATCCTCATTAGCCACCCAAAAAATGCAACTCCAAATCACAATATGACATCATTTCACACCCACAAGAATGGCTACTCTTAAAAAAACAAAGTTACAACTATTGCAGAGGATATGGAAGAACTGGGACAGGGGACCATCCCCGGAGGGAGTGTAGACTGGTGCAGCTGCTGGGAAGACAGGTTAGTGGTTCCTCAGGAAGCGAAGTTTAGAGTTGCCATATGACCCAGCAATCTACTTCTAGGTATAGCCCCAAGAGAACGGAAAGCAGGGACTCAAACAGGTATTTGCACACCGCTGTTCATGGGGGCATTATTCGCAATTGCCAAAAGATGGGAGATGCAAATGTCCATGAAATGATAAAGGATAATCACAATGTGATCGGTACACGCCATGGAGTGTTATTCAGCCTTGAAGATAAATGCAATTCTCATACATGCAACAACAGGGACGGGCCTGGAAGACGTCACGTGGAGTAAGTCAGGCACAAAAGGGCAGAAACTGTATCATCTCACTGACAGGAAAGAATCAGAAGCAGCACATTCATGGTCAGAATCTAGAATACAGGTTACCAGGGACAGGGTGGAGATAGGGAAAGGGGAGTTAAGGCTTAAAATAGACAAGGTTCTTATTTGGGATTATGGAAACGTTTGGGTAGGGGATGGCGGAGATGGAAGCTCAACCTTGTGAATCCGTTTCCAGCCCCGGATTCCACACGAGAACGTGGTTGGGGGGGGGGGTCTTAGGCAGCAGGTATGTCACCACAACAGACGTTTAAAACTGCCCAGCGCGAGCTGTGAACCTTAGGTTAGGCCGTGGACCACGCCTGATAGCACGGTCATAAAAACGCGCTTTCATCAATGGTAACACGCGCCACACCAGTGCCAGGTGACAGCAGGTGTGCACGGGAACCCTGTGTCTCACACGTGGTTCACCTGTAAACGCACAGCCTCTCTAATGAAAAGTTAACTTAAAGAAAGGAAAAAAGAAAGAAAAGCCGCACGTCCCCGGGAGGGAGGTGAAGAGCCGGCGCGGACAGCCTCTCCCGGGGGCCCTACGAAGGTCGGACCAGCCCCGGGTGACTCCACGCCGAGTGCGCAAGTTTTACCCGCGAAGCCCCCGAGGCCCGACGTCGGCAGCTCTTCCCTGGTTCCCAAAAAGGCCTCCATCGTCCAGACTGCAGCCAGCTCGCCCCCGGCCCCCCGGCTCCCCCGGTCCCCCGGTACCCCCCCGGCCCCTCGGCTCCCCCGGCTTCCCGGCTCCCCCGGCTCCCCGGCTCCCCCGGTCCCCCGGTCCCCCG
>PVIY010063399.1:0-10510 GCA_004026745.1 Myrmecophaga tridactyla | reverse complement strand
AAAGCACAAGAATTATATTCTAGGAAAAAAAAACATTAAATGTCTTAAGATCAATTCTACTGCTATAGAAGTAAATATTTCCTTTCTATTTTTTCTGTATTTTGAAAATGTTTTGGCACTAATTACTTATGTAAAGTTGGCACTGAATAAAAATTTGCCCGGTGACGCTTCAGGGCTGTAAATTATAAGGGCCAGAAGCCAGGTTTCCATGGTTCTGGTTCTTGAACATCCAGACAATGGCTTTGTGGCGATGGACTGCCCATGCCCAAGGAGACAGGTCAGTGTGACACTCAGCTTCTCTTCCAGCCGTTTGACTTGCCTGGAGGGAGATGAGAATTTCTCTCAAGGAGTTTCTGTACTTTGAAATTTTTGGATTTTCACCAAAAACTTGAGGCAGACACTTGCCTGTGGGGATGCTTTTTTTTCCCTGATAGTCTCCAAATAGAGATGGATCACTTCACATCTTCTTACTGAGGAAAAAACATTAGGCTAATTAAAATGTAAATTAAAATGTAATTAATGTCACCAAAAGACATTGGTGTCTCCTTTAATTTAATTTTGATTAAAACCTTATTCAGTTTAGTGTGTCTACTTGGTATCTGTTGTTGCCTTCCTTAGAAACTTCCCTATCTTTCTTAAAAAGTTGTCCCAGATTTCCTGGAGTTTTCCCACAAGAAAATGTTGAACATCAGCTAGGTTTAGGAAGTACTATAACTCATATGTCCTTTTTATACTATAGATAAGATCTTCTAGAATATCTGTACACACCCATGCTCAATGGAGGAATGAAATCCAAACCCTTTGCTTTGTTTAACCCAAACCTCCACCTTCTTTGACCTCAGAGTCTTTTTATAAAACAGCATATTATCCATGTAGAGAGATATCGCCTGCAAAACCATGGGGCAGCCTCGCTGAATTAGTGTGACCTGGCAACTAGCAGGGGCCACTAGCAACTAGCAACTAGCAGACCTCCCATTAAATGGAAGGTCTACATCAGAGTAAAGAAAATGAATGAAAATATAGGAATGTTGATTTTTTTGAATTATAAATTTCAAATTGTGTTAGATTCGCATAAGCAAATTCAGCCCCGTGTCTGCTTTCATAAAATCATTCTACTTTTAAGTCATTTTCGGATCAGACTTTTGTCACCCAAGAGAACATTCAGGCTGTTCGTGCTCTAGCTCTTAGGTGTCTGACACTGGCCAGCCAGGTTACTTTCCTTTCAAAGCTCCCTCCTACCTGAAGGACAAAGGAGCTTAAATTCTATGAGTCTGTTAGATGAGTCAAATCTCTGAAGAGAAACCTCTGGCCTTGCTGGGCCTGCAAGCTCTTTGCTTCTCAATCAGCCAACGGCTGTCACTGCTTTGTTCTTAGGTCACTGTGCCCTCTGGTCCTAGGTCTAAGTCACTTTGACAGGTGCAGTTCAATCGAAAACTAAGATGGACCACATTTAGGGGGAAAATACAAAACATATGCTTTGTTATTCAAGTAGGATCATTTTAAAACTGGCTATCTACTTCTAGTGTGAGATTGTAAAGGATGGCAGTGGTAAACCTTACTGTAGAGTTTATGAATTCTGTCCTATGGAACAGTGCTAGCTAATGAAATAAATACCCTCTCAGCTGCAGATAATGTCATGTGTCCATATGATGGCAAAGGGACGGACAAGCAGCTCCCTGCATTACTCCGAGCCTGAAGGGGGGCCCGTGGCCTGGGGACCGTGAGAGCAGCAGTTCCACCAGGCCTAAGAGACCCCAGGAAAAGAGTGAAAAGAAAATATTGCTGGCCAGGCCCAGATGCCTGGTTCCCTGCTGTCACTGCTCTTTTTGTGAAAAATTTGTCTAAACAAACACAGATTTTTGTCTCAAAATAAATATCATATTGAACCTTTTCCCTACTAGAAGGTTAACAGAAAACTTGTTTTCTGGTGTCTCTGCTGGATGAGTTTTCGTGGTTTAACAAAATCATCCGGAAAATAGTTCATTCTCCCCTTACTTCCCTAGGTCCAGGGTCCCCCCACAAAAAAAGAAGAACTCTTGACTCACAATATAGAGGAACTCAGCACCCAGTAGAATGGAGCTGGAATGGGATCTTACTATATTTTCCAAAGGGAAACACAAACCAGCGCAGCGGTGATAACAGCCAATGTCAGGTCTTGCTGCATCGTCCCCTGCTCCCCCTCTTGTCCTTAAAGAACCTCCTGTGGGAAGCCCTGCAGGGTTTTGGCCATTCTCAGTGCTGTGAGTCCTGTGGCCTCCTGTGGGAGGCACCTAGAAGCCCTCCTCTCCACCCGGAACTGTTTCCACTTCCTCTTGGCATAGACACACTTCACAACTATGTCTGAATGCTCTTCAACTCACTGATTTGACTTTTAACTTTTGATTCATTCCTGTTCCTAAACCTTTAGGGTTTTTCACCAAGCCACAAAGAACATCTTGGAAAAGTTCAGGTAATTCTCAGGTGTAAAAAGCAGAGCTTTAACTTAATAAGTACTTAAGGCTGTTTCGTTTCTTCTCCAAGGACCCAACTTCTTTTCTATGTCAAAATAAAGATTTTGGCATAGAAATAATATGAGTGGGAATCCCCCCCAATATTGACAATTTCACTAGCTAATGATCAACTTTTCTGATTTTTATAAAGAAAGGGAGAAAAATGGACAAATACCAATATGGATAAGTGCTGTCATGGTCAGCTTCATGTGTCAACTTGGCCAGGTGGTGGTCCCTGTTTGTCTGGTTGGGCAAGTGCTGGCCTGTCTGTTGCAATGAGGACATTTCATAGAATTAGATCATGATCACGTCAGCTGCATCCACAGCTGATTCCATCTGTAATCAGCTAAGGGGAGTGTTTTCTTTAATGAGTGATGCTTAATCTAATCACTGGAAGCCCTTTGAGGAGGAGTCAGAAGAGACAGGCTCTCTTCCTGCTTTGGCTGGCGAGCCTCTCCTGTGGAGTTCGTCCAGACCCTCCATCAGAATTGTTGTCTTCACAGCCTGCCCTGTGGATTTTGGATTCATGTTCCCATGGTTATGTGAGACAATTTTATAAATTTTGTATTTACGAATATTTCCTGTTGATTCTGTTTCTCTAGAGAACCCTAACTAGTACAAGTGCCAATATTAAATAAAGTGAATACTGATAGCCAAGCTAAGTCCTTAAGTTTCCAAATTTTATTAAATGTTTATAAGATTACATATCAACTCTTTTTTCCAGGTAATATAAATGCCTTTTAAAAATGAGCTGGGTGAAAACTGTTGACAGAACTAATGGAAAATGAAAACAAATAGTTTATAAATCTGGACCACTTCACAGTAGTACAAAGACCTACTACTGACAATAGGTGGCAAATGCTCCCTATTGGAAAATGAGGTGCTAGCCCACCCAAGCGGGACCTGGAGGGGAGGGCCGAGGGGATTTGTGCAGTTCTTAGGTGACTGCACACCTGCAGCATGCACAGGAAGTTGGGAACGGCCAGTAGAGGTGGACATTGAGTAGGGTTTTTAGAGTTTCAGGATTCTGTGAGTATGCCCCTGTACCTGTCCTGGCAGCGGTGTCCAGATACAGGCTTCTAGAGCCTCCTGTGTTTCCTCTGGCAGACGGGGAACTCAGGGGCTTTGACCCCTTCTTGAGACTTCTAGAAGTAGAAGTCTGGTTGAAGGGCCACGGCAGCACAGAAGAGGCAGCATTTTGGAGTAACCGCTCCTATCCATGGAAGGTTAAATGTTCCAGGCTGCCTAAATGGGGGACCAGAGTGAGATAGAGCTGGGACAGAGGAAAGAGGAGGTATAGCAGCAAGAAGTCCCCAGGATGGTATCTGTGTGACCCCTGAGAGTGAGAGCTAGAGCTCTGCGGCTCTGAAAGTCAGCATTACTCCGTACAGCGACTGTTAAAGTAGTTGTAAAAAGATCAGACTTCAATTACAAATGTGAATGAAGCCGATCTGGCTAGGACTAAGGCAATTCAGAATACCAGAATACCAGAATCAGTAAATCAGGGTAAAAGATGATTTGACTATATTTTAAGACCTTAACTTTGGTGTAAGCCCAAAGGAAAAGATGCGTGTTTTGCCCAAAATTTAAATTTTCTGTAGCACACTATATAATTTAGCCTGTCTGGTTTGTTCAAACCAGAATAACTACATGGAACCTAGTATAGGGAATAAGAGCTTGTTATTTTGTCCAGTTTATTATAATACTTTAATACATTCCAGAGTATTTGAGCAAATACTAAAGAAGCTTTTGCAAAGTCCCTTGAGGGACTGGAGAAAAATGTGGAACTATTAAACTTCCCCACCTGGGGGATTCTTGTTATTCTCTCAAGCATTAGGGACTCCTAATTTAATAAGCCAAGCCTTGATCTTGGGGCTTGCCCTTATGAAACTTATTCCCATAAAGGAAAAGCTAAGCCTAATTATAATTATGCCTAAGAGTCACCCCCAGACAAACTTTTTGTTGCTCAGATGTGGTCTCTCTCTCTAAGCCAAACTTTGCAAATAAACTCACTACCCTCCCTGCTAAATGGGACATGAGTCCCAAGGGTGTAAGTCTCCTTGGCAATGTGGGGTATGACTCCCAGGGATGACCCTGGTCCTGTCACTGTGGGATTGACAATGCCTTCTTTACCAAAAGGGGGAAGAGAAATGAAACAAAATAAAGTATCAGTGGTTAAGAGATTTCAAATAGAGTCAAGGGATCATTTTGGAGGTTACTCTTAGGCAACCTTCAGCCACAGTATGCCAAGCCCCAACCAATTGTATTCCTGAAAACCATAAAGGATTCCTTAGGCTCTATCTAAGGCTTTATAAAAGTTTTGCCTATTAAGTTTATTGTTTCATAAATTTAAAGCCTCCAGATGGCTGTCATGCCAGTTAAGCCCTGAAACCCAGAGATTCCAGTCTTTCCAAGAACATCAACCAGCTTCATTCTTCTACCCAGTAATGTAGACACCCCTTTTCAGCACTAAGAAATTAGAATGGCCTTTGCCCAAATATCCCTGAAAATTGAGAGAATGATCACATGAGAGATAAGTGTTATCACTGAGAAGTTGGGATTTAACATGCTTATGACCATTGACTCATTATATAGATATATCTTTTTACTTTCTAGGGTATTAGAATAGCCAGAAGGAAATACCTGAAATTGTTGAACTGTAATCCAGTAGCCTTGATCTTTGATAATGATTGTGTAACTATATAGCCTTCATCTTGTGACTGTGTGATTACAGAGACCTAGTGACTGACACCCCCTTTATCCAGTGTATGGGTAGATGAGAAATAAAATAAAGACAAGCATGAAAAAGCAGAGGTCTAGTGTGTGCAATGAGAATTCAAATTTTCAGAAATTAGATAGACAGTCATACATTAGATACATAAATAGATAAGAGAGACAAAGTGAGAGAGAGAAAGACAGACAGGTAGATGAAATGATATGGTAAATGTGGCAAAATGTTAAATTTGTGGATCTCAGTATGTGGTATGTGGTATCTTGGAGTTCTCATATGGGTTTTGTATTAGTTTTGCAACTGTCCTGCAAGTTGACAATTATTAATTAAAAGTTTAAAGAAGAAAAAAAGAGTACCCCAGGATGGGGGCTGATGGAGAATTGTGAGGACCAGAAAGAGGGGGTGCTTCTCCATGACAAGGACCTGCTAGTGAGAGGCCACTAGAAATGGCTGCAGGACCATGAGAGAGAAAGTCCACGCTGAACTCCAGCTAAGCTCATATGCACCAATACGGGCACAAAGCAATGCCCATCACTTAAGTCCTTCTTGCTTCTCCACTCCTTCCACTCTCCCTCCCCCTGCTAGACCTGGAAGGGTCAGAATCCAAGGTCAGTGTGGTGGTTTGAAGTTGCACGTACCCAAGAAAACTATGTTATTAAACTTGACCCATTTCCATGGTGTGAACCCACTGGAAGTAGGAACTTTGGATGAACTTGTTCAAAATAAAAGAAGCAATAGCTGTGGGATTACCAAAAGAGTTCTTTCAAATCAAAGTAAGTTAGTAGACACCCATTATACCATGTGACAAAAAATGATCTGAAAATTATTGAAAGCGTATCCAGTCTAGAGGCATTTTCTCAGAGAGGATTGTTAATCTTTAATAAATATAAACCACTACACTACCTTTTGTGTTATAATATTGTATTTTGTTTACGTCTGTAAAAAAATCAGTTGTGTGGAATTTGTTCAACTAGTGAAATCTAAGGTAGTAAAGTTACACAGCATTTTTGATGTACTTAAGGTCAAAGAATTGTCCACCTAAAGTGGTTAAAATTATTTTTATGTTATGTGTTCTGTACTATTATTAAAATAATTATAAATAAAAGGGGTAATGAAGAACTAAAAACAATGATAACATCATTCAATACTAACTATGCATAGTGTTTTGATCTTTTAACTCATCTGACCCTCACTGCCACACTATTACATTTTATTGCCATTTTCCACCTCAAGGAAATGAAGTTTGGAGATATTGAGTGATCTTCCCTACAGACCTGGTAGGTGGAAAGTTTATCTCACTTCAGCAACCCCACTCTACAAAATAAACTCGTTGACATTGAGTATAGGTGTGCATTGTGTTAATGGCGTAATGTTAAAATTATGGCCAAACAGGAAGAAAGGGGCAGGGTTGCTCCTGAGGTCTGTGGGCAATTCTTGAGCTGAGAGATTGGCTGAGTTGTAGTGGTCATTGGAAACAAATGGTAGAAACCCGTGAAAACCATAGGAGCAGGTGGTGGCGATTCCAGCATCTGGACTGAGAGGAGGAAGGAATTGCTGCAGAAGTCAATAGAATGGATGAGGGTGAGAAATTCTAAAATCAGCTAAAGGCTAAGAATGCTTAGAATCAGGCAGCCAGGCCATCATGCTTCTTGTTTTCAGGATGAGATGAGGCAATCATGCTCTCCTATGAAAAATGCTAGCATTTTCTAAATTCTCTTCTACTGTGCCTATCTCGGCAATGTTTTACAGCTTTGTAGAAGTTAGTTTCATTAGTGTTATTTGCATAACAATGGTGTGATGTGGCTGTGGAGAGCACGGAATGAGTGTCCATGGCAGAGGGGGCCATTCTGGTTATTACAATGTGGTGGACGCTGAGGGATTGGTACAACGGCAAACTTCTGAGTAACCAGGAAAACACATGCCCTGTCTGGGAGATGCAAACATCCAAATGGCCAAGGCACAATGATAAAGACTGGTCCCACTAGAGAGTGTGACTGGCCTCAGAGCCTATGGAGGAAGTGATTGTGAAGCTTCTAGATCATCTGGATCTGATGTACTATATTTTGCCAAGGAGGAGAGCACCACAGACAATGTAGCTGTAAATATCTGGGAAAATCTCTAGAAATTTCTTCCTGTGGGAGTTCTTTATAAAGTAAAAGCATACAAAACTGATAATAGCCTTTTAACAATAAGAGGAATTCCCCTTTGATAATCCCTAAGAGCAATTCCCCTTTGTAGATGACAATATTAATTTCTTTGGCTTATTGGAAAAAGATCTTTATCCTGTGGAATATTAAGAACTCGTCACATAATTGCCAGTTTCTTACATTGTGTTCTAAGTGCATGATTAATTGAAATCATTGTGAGAACTGTTTGGAATATAAATTTATCTTGAAACCAAATTGGTAATGTTTCCTGTGTCATTTAGAGAGCCTTTTAGCTGGAGATTAAAAAATCAGTTCATTTTCAGCAAAATGTTGGATGTAAAATTTTTTGAAAACCAAACATCTGGTTTTTTGTTGTTTTTCTCCATTTTCTCACTTTTGATATCCATTTTTTTTGGTGTATCTAAATGGTAAAAATATTTCTAGTATTTGCAGTAGGTAAATCTTATAGGTGGCCATAAATAAAGTACTGATGGCCATAAAGTCTGGAAATATTGACAATATTTTTTCTAATAGATTGGACCCTCTTGATGATTTCTTCTGGGGTAAAGGCGTAAGTTTATTCAGTGAAAATTAGACATACAAATCACCTAGGGCAACTATGACAGGTGCATGTGCAAGGATTGATGGAAATGCTGCTGTAACGCACGTTGTTCATTGAAATGTGGAATTTATTGAGCTATGAATTGCTGGTGAGGGACAATGCACTCTACATGCCATAGCAATAAACTATTTATTATGGATGTTGGTCTGTGTTTCCAGACTTTATGGCCACTCAGAACAACTTTAATTCAGATGACGGAAGAATAATCACATATTTTAATCCTGTTAGAATAGTCAACTTGAAAGGATGTGCTATGCTTTGTAAAGCATTTTCTGCATGAAATTTTTCCTAATTGATTCCACTGTGTTCTGATGAGTAAACTTGCCTGCTTAAGTTACACTATGAAAAATAAAAGCCCGTAGACTTTTAGAGGACATCTATGGTCATGTTTCTTCATTCCGTGATTCAATGGCAACATAAGGGAGTAAAGTAGAAAAATGAATAGTTATAAATTAGTCAATTATGGAGAGTTGAAAAAGGAAATTTCTTGTTGAAACTAATAGGCCAATAGAGTCCTCATTTCTGCTCATCTCCTTAGAAGAAATGAGTAGGGTGCTGTCACCCCAAAAGATAATCTGAAAGAATTATCTAATGATACATTTGACAGCTACCTTTAAAATAGGGCTTTCCAAGGCAAAGACAACAGGCTACTTAAGAGCAATGAGAAATAAATAGTCTCACCAAAGTGCACACTTTGGAAAGTGCCAGATATATAATAAATGAGACCTTTGATTATTCTTATAAAACAAATGTTGAGCTATCCCTTCCCCGGTAATTTTATTAGGTCCTTTGTATAACTCTCAAGCATAGATGAAATGATAAATTTGGTAAAATTTCAATATTATTTTAAGCAGTGTTTCCTTTTTTAGCCCAATTGTGAATATAAAATGGATCTCAACGGATGGGGTCTTAGAAAATCTGCATTTCTTAGAATTATTAATGAAATGAAATCTTTTTCAATTGTCCATCAGTTTCAGCTATGTTAGATGAATATTAGGACTTTGTCATATCCTGGAAACATGTGTAATATCATTTGAGAGCATTACCATAGTTTTAGGATCAGAATAATATTATGAAGAAATAAGTATAATTTTGCCACAAGACATAATAGGAATATTTTTAGAAATCTGACTCTTTCTGAAAAGTCTTCACATTTGATAAAGTGGTGTGTCTCATTTAAAAATACACCCACAAACCTGACATGAGCTGTAACACACAAAATCATGTGGTAAGGGCATAGTCCTCTGGAGTGAGTGTGAGCCAGATGCATCTTTGCTGGTTTATTTCTTTCCGTGAATCCATTTGATGTAGGACTTTCTTTATCATGCTTCAACCAAAGAAGTCAGTTATTGCAAGTTCAGAAAATTGTCCCCAGTGGAAAAAAAATGTGACATTGATACCATTTGGCAGGACAATAACTAAAATTAAACAAATATGGTATTTATCTCCCATTAGATATTGGCAGTGTTTTACTCATATTTATAATTTGTGGAGCTCTAATTGGTGGATCAGAGCTCAAGCTAATAAAAACCTTGGAAGAAAAGTTTTTATAGGCTTGTATGTGGGATTTTTAATTCTTTTTCAAGAAGTAATGACATAAAAGAACAAAACTACACAAGCACTTTCTGTGGCGTGCACAGCTGCTGCTATTGTGCTTGTGCTTTCAGTTTGCTGAGAGGATTCACATCCACTCAGAAGGACCTGTCGGGAGGTGGTGCTCAGGACTTTAGGAGAGATGAGTGTCTCTGCAGAAGGACTTTGTGTGGGGTTTCTGTGCAGGGGGCTGTGGAAGGCCTCCATGTGGTGTCCCTGTGGAGCTCTCTGTGTGGGAGGATCTCTCTGTAAGGTCCTTGCTTACAGGTCTCGCTGTGGGTCTCTGTGGGGATCTCTGTGCAGAAGTCTCTGTGAGGTCTGTGAGGTCCCTGTGAAGTCTGTGAGGTCTCTGTGTGAAGTCTCTGAGGTCTCTTGTGAGGTCTCTGTGTGAGGTCTCTGTGAGGTCTTTGAGGTCTCTGTGTCTTCCTTCATGGCCAGCTTACCTCCCAGGAAGACCAGCTGGCAGGAGGAGGTGATGGCCTTGTCCTTTGGGTCTCGCTGTTCATCAGCGTGGTCCCCAGGGTCCTTCTGCAGGCAGGGGCAGGGGTTCAGTGGCAACTAAGTTAAGTGTCCAGTCCACACAGCCCACGCCTGGCCTGGGGTGCCCGGAGCAGCAGCCAGGTATGTCCTGGAGTTCCTCAGCTCCCAAGGGGCGGAGGCCACTCCCTGCCCAGAGCCCCTGGGTCTCCTCTGGGCCCCGCCCCGCTCCCACTCCCTGCCCAGAGTCCCTGGTTCTCCTCTGGGCCCCGCCCTGCTCCCACTCCCTGCCTGGAGCCCCCAGCTCACCTCTGGGCCCCGCCCCGCTCCCACTCCCTGCCCAGAGCCCCTGGTTCTCCTCTGGGCCCCGCCCTGCTCCCACTCCCTGCCTGGAGCCCCCAGCTCTCCTCTGGGCCCCGCCCCGCTCCCACTCCCTGCCTGGAGCCCCCAG
>PVIY010063398.1:0-10513 GCA_004026745.1 Myrmecophaga tridactyla | reverse complement strand
GTGCTAGAAAGGGGGTCCAGCCCAGCTTGTCTTCTCCCGCCTGGCAGAAGAGGAGTTTGGTAACTGGGGACGCCACATCACTTTTAGTTGTCCTGCCTCCTTAGCGTCCTCTGGTGTGTGACAGTTTCTTAGACTTTCCTTGTTTTTCGTGACTTTGACAGCTTCGAGGAGTGCTGGCCAGGCATTTTACAGAAGGTTCTCTCTTTCTTAGTGTGGGTTTGTCTAAAGTTTTTCTCATGCTTTGACTTAGCTTTTGGGAGTGTGACTGCAGAGTGAAGCGCCATCCTCAGCCTGTCTCAAGGGGACCTGTTATCAACATGACGTCACTGAAGATGTCAACCACAGTTCCCGGCCAAGGGAGCGTTTCGGGTTTGTAGTTTGACTGGGATTTTATTACATCTATGGCTTGATTTGCGGAGAACAGACTTCTAAATAATATTTAATCTGCCACTCGATGGACTTTTCCATTTATTTAGGTCTTCAATTTCCCTCAGAAATGTTTTGTCGTTTTCAATGTAGAGGTCTTGAACACTTTCCATTAAATTTGTTCCTAGATATTTGATTCTTTCACGCTATTATAAATGGCATTTAAAATTCATTTTCTAATTGTTCATAGCAGTAGAGTCTAAATTTACTCTCGTATGTTGACCTTGTACATCTGTGGTTTAGAGCTAGTTTGAGTGAATTATTACTTGGCAAACTAATAAGGTTGAGAACTTTTCATATGTATTTTTGAGTACTGGATAGCTTTTTCTGTAAAATATTTAACTATCTTAACCAGTTTTCTTTTGGATTGCATTGGTCTTGTATTTATTGATTGGTTGTTCAAAAAATATTCTGAACACAAGTCTTTTGTTGGATATATATATGTTACAAATATCATCTTCCATTCTGTGGCTGGCCCTTTTACTTTCACAATGCTATCTTTTGCTGAGCAGAAATTCCTAATCAGAATTCCTAATTTCTAATTAGAAATTCCCAATCAGTAGTCTGGCTTATTATTAGTTTCCTTTTTGGTTAGCTTTCCTGCCTGTTTAAGAAATTTGTGTCTACTTCAAGATCACGAAGACATTCTCATATGTTGTGTACAAACATTATTGCTTTATCTTTCATATCCACCTGTACAAGGAACCTGCAACTGGAATTTATTCATAGTGTGAACTAGAGACCAAGGTTAATTTTTTGCATGTGAATATTTACTTGGAAATGCCCTGTTTTCCTTCCTGGCTTGCAGTGCCACCTGTGTCATAAATCAATGTCTAAGTGTGGCTCTGTTTATGTGTTCTTTTTTCTGTTCTATTATTTTACTTGTCTAACCCTGTGTTAATATCACACTGCTTTGATTCTTTTTTTTTTGTATACTGTATGGTGGGGTCACACTTCATTATTTTTCCATGTGAGTATCCCTTTATTGCAGTACCATTTGTTGAATTTTGTTTGTTTGTTTTTCGGAAAGTGCATGGACTGGGAATCGAACCGGGGTCTCCTGCATGGCAGGCGAGAATTCTACCACTGAACTACCCTTGCACCCCACTGCCTTAACTCTTTTTTTTTTTAATTTTTTTATTGTATAGTATAACATATATACAAGGCAAAGAAATAAAAAAGCAACAGTTTTCAAAGCACTCTTTAACAAGTAGTTACAGGACAGATCCCAGAGTTTGTCATGGGCTACCACACGATCCTCTCATATTTTTCCGTTTAGCTGCTCCAAAATATAGGAGGCTAGAGGGCTTAAATATTTTTTATCATCACAATAAACTTTTTTCCTTCTTTTTTTTGGTGAAAAATAACTTATATACAAAAAAATCTATAAATTTCACAGCACAGCACCATATATAATTAGTTGTAGAATGTAGTTAGGAGTTTGACATGGGTTACAATTTCACAATTTTAAGTTTTTACTTTTAGCTGCTCTAAAATACTGGAGACTAAAAGAAATATCAATTTAATGATTCATCATTCATGTTCATTTGTTAAATCCCATCTTCTCTGTATAACTCCACTGTCACCTTTGTTCCTTCCATCCTTCTCTTTAGGGTTGTTTGGGCTATGGCAATTCTAAATTTTTCATATGGGAAGGGTCTGTTACTAATATGGGTCAGGGAGATGGAACTAGCTGATGTTCTGGAGAGGCTGGGCTAGGTTTCAGGACCCATCTGAACCAGGGACACATCTGGAAGTTGTAGGTTTCTAGTAAATTACTCTAGTCCCTGGAAGCCTTGTGCAATCTTATATATTGCCCTAGGTGTTCTTTAGGATTGGCTGGAATGGTCCTGGTTGGGGGTTGGCAGGTTATGCTAGGTGGCAAGGTCTACCTGAAGCTTGTGTAAGAGCAACCTCCAGAGTAGCCTCTCGACTCTATTTGAACTCTCTCTGCCACTGATATTTTATTAGTTACACTTCTTTCCCCCCTTTGGGTCAGGGTGGAATTGTTTGTTGCACAGTGCCAGGTCTGGATTCATCCCTGGGAGTCATCTCCCCTGTCACCAGGGAGACTTTCACCCCTGGATGTCATGTCCCATGTAGGGAGGAAGGCAATGATTTCACTTGCAGAGTTGGGCTTAAAGAGACTAAGGCCACATCTGAGCAACACAAGAGGTCCTCCAGAAGTAACTCTTAGGAATGCCTATAGGTAGTCTAAGCTTCTCCGCTACCTTCATAAGCTTCACAAGACTAAGTTTCACTATCAAGGGCATGGCCTATTGGTTTGGGTGTCCCTAAAGATTGCCTTAACTCTTGTATCTTCAAAATCTGTCTTAACAACGCACAGCGTTTTTGCTACAGCTTTGATTTTCTTCTTCAAGATTGTCCTGGCTATTTTTGGCTCTTTGCTTTTCCATATGCATTTTAGTATGACTTTGTTAATTTCCATAAAATCCTGCTTGGGTTTTCAGTGTGACTGCATTGCTTCTTTAAACATATTTGAAGAGAATTGATAACCTCAAATCTTCCAGTTCCTATTCATTTTTCTTCAACTATTTAGGACTTCTTTAATTTTTCTTGGTAGATTTTCTGCAGCCTTCTGTATAATTTATTAGATGCTTTTCCTAGATATTTGATATTTTTTGATGTGATGGTAATTAATATAATTATTTTTTAAATTCAATTTTAGTTTTATGGTATATATAAATAATGTAATTTTGCATGTTGACCTGGAACTTACAACCTTGCTAATTTCACTTTTTAATTCTTAGATTGAAACTGTTGATTCTTTTGAATTGTGTCATTTGCAAATAATGACAGTTGAATTTCTCCCTACACTCTTTGCACTGGCTAAGACCCCTGTTTTAATATTGAATAAAAATCATTCTACTAGACAGCCTTTCTTATTACCAGTCTTTAGGAGAATGCTCTCAATATTTCACCATTGAGCATGATGTTTTCTGTATGTATCCTTTAATAGGCTAAAGACATTTCCTTCTATAAGTTTACTAAGAGGTTCATTTTTTAAAATAGCAAGTGGGTAATGATTTTTTACCTGTTATTTTCTCTGCATATATTGATATGATTATATGATTCTCTCTTTTTTGATGTGGTTAATTACACTGATTAATTTTGAATTTTAAACTAACGTTGTGTTTCTTGAATAAAGCAAACTTGAGCATGATATCCATTTTAAATACTGCTGAATTTGATTTGTTAAAATTTTGCTCAGTTTGTTTATCTGTATGAGAGACATATGCTTATCATTTTTCTTTTCTTTGATAATATGTTAATCAGGGTTTGGTATCAAGGTTATCCTGGATTTATAGAACAAATTGGGAAGTATTCCTTCATTTTCTACTCCATGGAAGAATTTCTATAAAATTATTTAATTTTGTGATACAACCAAGAATTTGTGTAAATTTGTATTAGTTTTTTCATTAAAAATTTGGAATAATTCACTGATGAAGCGATTAGATTTGAAGTTTTGTTTCTATTTTTTTTTTTATTGGTTGGTAGGTTTTCAGTTACAGATTCGACTTCTTTAATCCATAAAGACTATTCAGATTTTCTATTTCTTCTTATGAAGAACTACGTCTTTTAGGAATTTGCTCATTTCATCCAAATAGTCAAATTTATGGGCACAAAATTGTTCACAATATTCACTTATAATATTTGTAATGCCTGTTGTGTTTGTAGTGATTCCTGATTTTTTTTTTCATGTGTTATCTTTTCTCTTTCCTGCTCAGTTTTGCCAGTATCAACTTTTACTGCTCTTTTTAGAGGAATAAATTTTGGCTTTGAGATGCACTTTGCTTCATGTTTGTTTCCTGTTAATTTCTAGTACTTCTTACTGATCTTTTTATCCACTTGTTCTGTCAGTTTATGAGAGATGAGTGCCAAAATCTTCTTTGTTGTAAATTTTTCTTTTTCTTGTTATTCTGTCAATTTTACCCTACATAGTTTGAGGTGAAGTGATTATGTTAAAAGCATAAACATAATTGTTGAATCTTCCTGTTGAACAGAAACTTTTGACAATGATAGAATTCTTCTTTATGATTAGTAATGCTTTCAGAATTTTGCTTTCTTAGAGAAGTTGAAAGTTTACGGAAATATCGTATAGAAAATACAGACTTCCCATATACCTTCCCTCTTACACACACAGTTCTCCCTATTATTAACACTCTGCTTTTGTTACAATTGATGAGTCCGGATTTTATTGTAATTGCATTATTAACGATAGTCCATGGTTTACATTAGGATTCATTGTTGAGTTGTACAGTTCTATGTTGTTCTTTTTAAAATCTTTATTCCTGTAACATACATGCAGCCTAAAATGTTCCCTTTTGCCCACATTCCAGTGTGTAATCCAGTGGTGTTAGTTACATTCACGACGCTGTGCCGCCCTCACCGCCATCCATCACCAGCACTTTTCCATCACCCCGAAGAGAAACTCTGCACCAATTGAGCATTCACTCTCCATTCCTCATCCCCACTCTTGCCCCAGGTAACCTGTATTTTTCTGCCCCTATGAAGTTGATTCTTTTAATAATTTCATGTCAGTGGTACCATATAATATTTGTCCTTTTGTGCCTGGCTTATTTCACTCAGTATATCTTCACGTTGTCACATGTATTCAAACTTCATTCCCTGGTAGTCCTTTTAATCTCAAAATTTACTTTGTCTGATATTAATAATGTTATAAAGTGCTCTTTTATTTAGAGTTGCAGGTTATATATTTCCCTATTATTATTATTTTTTTTGCATGGGCAGGCACCGGGAATTGAACCAGCGTCTCCGGTATGGCAGGCAAGAATTCTGTCACTGAGCCTCTGTCGCGCTGACCTATATTTCCCTATTTTTTATTTCCACCTTTCTATGTCCTATTTTGGATGTGTGTCCTCTAAGGTGCAAATATACACATGCATATTTTAACCCTGTCGACCAAAATTTTTCTTTTAACCAGCACAGTTAGTCAATTTTAATTTTAAAAACATTTAAATTATATCTCTAGGCTTAAAACTATGAAATTACTATATGCCCTCTAGTTTTCCCATCTGTTAGATGTTTCTGGTCCCTTCTTTCTTGATATCTTTTCAATTGATTAAAAAAACCATTTTTCCCTCTATTAGTTTGGAAGTTGCATCAGTTGGCATTTGCTACAAACAAACACACCAAAATGTAGTAGCTTGAAACAAGAATCATTCTATTTAGCTCACCATTGTGGATGAGCGTGTTGGTTCTGCCCTCTCTCCCTCTCTCTCTTCCTTTTCCTCCTAATTTCCTTTTTGCCCTCCCCCCATACCTTTTCTTCCTTCACATATTTGTAAAGTCATTCAAGCACTATGAATTGAGTGCTGTTTTCAGCACTACATTGAAATGTGAAGCATTTTGGAGGGTCAGTTTTAATAAACAGAGATGAATTTGCTCTGGAAACATTTGTGGGAAAAGGATTAATTTAGAGCAACATTTGGAGGAAGAGATGTGATGGATCGCCCTGGGAAAGAGAAGGAAAAATGAAGAAAAGTCTCTCGATTTAAGCAGATACAGAACAAACTGGTGGGCTGTGGTCAGTAGTTACAAGTGTCCACAACAGCTGTGCTTCACGTGGACTCAGCATGCTAATCTTCTTACTAGTTTGGCACGTTTATCAAGTGCTAGAAGGTACTGTCTCCAAAGGATCTGATCCCACTTCTGTGTTTGTCAAAAGGGTGCTGGCTAGAATTTTCTCCTGCCGATCAGTTTCCTTAGAACTTGTTTCAGATCTTGTTTTCTCAATTTTCTCCTGCCCATCAGTTTCCTTAGAACTTGTTTCCTCAGGCTGTAGATAAAAGGGTTTAGCATGGAGGATAAAACCATGTAGAGTATTGTTGCCACCCAATCCCTGACAGTGTAGGTGGACAAGGGCTGAAGCTAGACATAGAAGATGCTTCCATAAAAGAGGGTTACCACGGTGAGGTGAGAACTACAGGTGGAGAACACTTTGCCTTTCCCAGTAGCTGAGGGAATCTTAAGAACTGTGATAAGGATTCGTATATAAGAGAAAGCTATGAGTAGAAAGGGGCTTACCAAAACAACCCATCCTTCTGTCTTTATCACAAGTTCATTGACAAATGTGGAGGAGCAGGACAATTTTAGCAGAGGGTTGATGTCACAGAGGAAGTGGTGGATAACATTGGAGTCACAGAAGGTGAGATAATTCAGCAGGAGAATGTGTAGGAGAGAGTGGAGGTGAGAGAAGGAGCAGGAGAAGGCCAGCAGCAGGGCACAGCACCGTCGGCTCGTGGTGGTGACATAGTGGAAGGGGTCACACATGACCACATAGCGGTCAAAGGCCATGGCTGCGAGAAGTCAACTGTCAGTGTTACCCACAGCGTAGAGAAAATACATCTGAGTCAGACATCCAGCATAGGAGATGGTCTTCTTCTCTGAAAGGAAGTTCACCAGCATCTTGGGGACAGTGTTTGTTGTGAAGCAAATATCAGTGGAAGACAGGAAACTCAAGAATAAATACATGGGGGCCTGGAGCTGGGGTCAGAGCAGATGGCCAGGATGATGCGCAGATTCCCTATCATGGTGACCAAGTCTAGGATGAGGAAGAGGACAAAGAATGGCTTCTGGTCCTCAGACTGGGAAGAGAGTCCCAGGAGGACAAACTTGGAGACACTGCTGGTGTGGTTGACTCTTTCCATGGTTACAGAACCAGCTACTACAGAAGAAACTCCTACCATTTAACATAAATGTCTTTTTCAACCGTAATAACAAAAAGCCAGTAAGTCTGCTCTTCTCCCTACCTCTACTTTGCATCCTTAGGGTCATGATTAGCCATTTTGTCAGCCACAGAGTCCTCCATGCTACCCTCCCCTCCCAAATGTAAGACTTCACAAGCCTCTTGTGCAAGCCTCTTGTGGTGACAACATGGACTTACGAGGGAGAACTTCCTTCAGGAACAGAGTTGAGCCTCAGGCCAGAGGGAGAGTCCCAGGAGGATTAACTGCTGGTTTGGATGGCTCTTTCATCAACTTGGCCCCAGTTTTATAAAAGAACTTTTGTTATTTAATGTGCTCTGATTCCACAACTCATGCGGTCATTATTAGTCACTGTGCTGGGACAGCTTGTTAACTTCATGTTCCTTGGTGTGGTCCTTACTTCCAAATTCCATGGGCCTGCTGCTGACAGTTGGAGTTGACAGTTTTCCTTTAGAAATCATCAGAGGTGGATCTCTCTCTTTTCATTAGTATCTGTTCTATGAAAATCGGTTTCCCTGCTGGGGACATAGCAATAAAGAGACATATCCTTACCTTTGTGGACTTTATATCCTATTTGGAAGATAGAACATACCAAACAATACATGTAATATACTCTCAGTTTGGGATAAATTTTATGAACAAAAATAAGGCAGCAAAAAAACCCCAAACCAAACCAAAGCAGAACAAAAATAAGCATACAGGGATGCAACCTGATGGGAAGTAGGGGTGGCGGTATTTTAGATAGGGAGGTCACCAGATACTCATCTGTTATTAAAGCAAATGCAGTCATGCCATGCTGAAGTTCATCTTGGCATTGCCTTTGAAAAAAATCAGGATTTGACAAAATACCCAACAGGAATGTTGGACCCAGTTCAAAAAAAGTGACTGTGTTTACTCCTCTGGGGTACAGAACAAGGGGCTCGTTTTCTTCAGCTCATGGCATACTTTCATCATCAATCTGAGCAAGTTCTCCCCCTTTTTGTACATTGTTTTTCTCCCTTTTAATACCCCCCTCATAAATTACATTTGTATAGGATGGGCAACTATCAGTGAGTATTCATTTTATGTCCTGTTTCATCTTTCATGTGTTTATGCAAAAATATCTGAGAAAATTTTTTTTGACATATGATTTTTTCAGTTACATCTAGCCACCTATTGATATGCCCATGTGGACTTCATTTCTTTCCACACACAAAAAAACCCCCCAAACCAGACAGAACACTAAGCCTCTGTATGAGAATTCTTGTATCAGCAAAGTGCTTTAAGCCAATTCTTTAGAGCCAGCATATTCCTCCATTCTTAGTGACTGGATATACCATAAAAGGGTTTTCAAACATTTAAAGACATTAAGCCATTTGTGTATTCTTGACTACCAAAAAAATCTCTGCAATGAAAATCCTTATATCAGCAAAGTCTTTAAAATAATTTGTTTATAGTCAGCTTAGTCTTTTACACATTGTGAATGGGACTATTTCATTCAATTTTTCACATATTTTAATTTGGCTATCGCATATATTCACTCATTTGAAAACAATTCAATGCCACATTTAAGTTGCAAGATATTGACCATCTTTAAGTCTCAGTTTTTGCATGTGTAATATTCTACACTAATATCCCAATTGTTATGAGGATTTAAGGAGAGTATTGGAGGCACTTAAAAGAGAGACAGGCATATAATAAACATTTAGAATGAGCAATTTTCATCATTGTCCCCAGTATCTTCTTCCCTTCTGTGCTATTTCTGGATTATTCACATATTAATCCACATATTAAAAAAATAATATATTCTATGCAACAGCACAACACAAACTGGGGACCCTAAGTTAAACCATGTACTACAGGTAGTGCAATTATAAAAATATGTTTGCATCAATTGTAACAAATGTGCCACACCAATGCAGGGTGTTAATAATAGTGTGGTATAGGGAATCCTGCATTTTGTGCATGATTTTTTCGTAAACCCACAACTTATCTAATAAAAAAATAAAAATATATAAAAAATGAAAAGAGCAGCTACAGAGTAGAAGAAAATATTTGCATATTTCATATCTGATCAAAATGGGCAAAATATTTGAATAGGCGTTTCACTAAAGAAAGCATGTGAATGGCTAATAAGTACATAAAAAGGTGAAAGGTGCTCAATATCATTAGTCATTAAGAAAGCGTTAATTGTAATCACAATGAGATATCTCTTCATGACAATAGCAAGTGTTGGTGAAGATGTGGAGAAATTGGAACCCTCATAAAATTCTGATGAGATTGTAACACTTTGGAAAACAGTTTGGCAGTTTCTTAAAATGTTAAACACAAGCTTACCATAAGATCTAGCAATTATACTCCTAAGTACCTACCTAAGAAAAAAGAAAACATGAATCCACACCAAGACACATATGCCAGTGTTCATACACACATTATTTTATTTATTTATTTATTTATTTATTTTAAATTTGCATATGGGCAGGAGGCACCAGGGATCGAACTCCAGACCTCCAGCACAGCAGGTCGGAGCTCTGCCTGCTGAGCCGCGGCAGCCGCCCCACACATTATTTATAATAGCCAAATTGGAATCAATCTAAATTCCATGATCAGATTAATGGATTAACAAAATAAAATACATTCCTAAAATGGAATACTACTCACCCACAGAAAGGAATGAACTGCTATAGAAAAAAAATCATATCCCTCACTGTCTAATTGTCAAACTAATTTCATGACTTTGTAAAATTTTATTGGAGGTATATTTGTTTATGTGTTGAATGATTTGAATAAATCAGTAATTAAGGTTAACAATAATGGCCATCATTTGTGTTAGGCACATGCTAAGCATCTCAGTAAATCCCATAATAAGGTATGCATTGTTATAATAGTCGTTTTACATATTAGGTAAATTAGGTTTTGAGAGGTAAGTGATTTACTCAAAGTAATTGAAAAAGTGACTATCAACCCCAAGTTGGCCTCACTCTGAATCCCATGCTTTTAAACCTTTGCTACACATCTTCAGGTTTTGGTAAGACTACACATGCTTTGTCTGTCACAGTGTACAGGATGGTTTTTCGAACTCTGATTTTTTTTTTTTTTGCATGGGCAGGCACCGGGAATTGAACCCATGTCTCCGGCATGGCAAGTGAGAACTCTACCTGCTAAGCCACCGTGGCCCACCCTCTGATAATTTTTTGAGTGAACTTTCTAACCCCCTTGAATGACAAGATTTCTTCTCCCATGTCAGAAATTGATCCTTGCTGTTGTAAGAAAAGTGACCTATCTTTCTGTTGTACAGATGCAGGTTTTAGAAAATTTGAATATCTATGATTGACAGGCAAACATCAGGTGGAAAAAAA
>PVIY010063397.1:0-10513 GCA_004026745.1 Myrmecophaga tridactyla | reverse complement strand
AAAGAGCTGTCCTGGAGAAAATAATGATGTAGTAAAAGGGCCTAAGAAATGAAAGAGAGGACAATCATAGCGTGGTGGAAACTCCTAAAAATGGTAAAAAGATGCAAACTGTAATCTGATAATGTGAGGGAGCTAGTTATGAGGATATCTCAGATGGGCATTTCTCAAATATAGAGGAACAACTGCAAAAGCCATCAGCCTGCTCCTGGCATTCTAGGAAGATAATGGAGGGTAGCAGGGCTGTAATATAGCAAGCATTGAAGGGGAGGATAGTGGGGGTCAGGAGCAGAGAGATGAAGGTCAGGGCTTACAGAGCTTGGGAATCTTTGTGATAATTTAGGCTTTGGCTAACTTGAGAAGTCACTGGAGGGTCAGAGCAGTGGAATAAAGAGATTTAAAGGACATTTTACTGGGTCTGCTCTGGCTCCATATTGAAAAGTGACTCAACCAGGCTGATGACAGAAATGGAAGAGCTTCTGTAATAATACAAGTGGAGAGGACAGGGGCTTAGTCTAAGGTGGAAACTCTGGAGTTGGGAAAATCTGGTCAGCTTCCAATATACTTTAGAGATAGAGCCAAGAAACTTTTGCTAATTAATCATGTATGATGTGAAAGACAGAGAGGATACATTTTGGATATTTTTTCATGATTTTCTTTAGGATAGATTACAGCCATTTACTGGAAAAGGAAGTGAGAAGCAGACTGGGAAGGCTTATCAGGGACGTAACTTTGCCTGAGTTGCTGTTAAACATCCAGTAAAAGGTGTGAAATAAGCATATGGATGCATGGGTCTGGAGTTTGGGGGAAGGAAGAGGTCAGCAGATACAAAATTAAGACTTATTCAGAAATAAAGAACATCTATCAGACCAGATAGGTCACCAGGGAGTGAATGTAGATGGATAAGGGAAGAGGTCAAATGATTGATTTAGGAGCACTTCAAGATTCAAGGAATGCTGAGAACAAGCAGGAAGAGAAGTAGAAAGAGAACATGCAAGTATGATGAGCTGAGAACCAAGTGTAAAGACTATTTTTAGCAAGAGAGAGTGGTAAACTGAGTCAAAATTTGCAGGTAGATCAAATCAAATGAGGACTGAAATTTGATCATTTGTTTCATCTACATGGTGCTCATTGGGCCTTGATAAGACCATCTTTAGGGCATTGTAGGAGTAAAACTTTAAATTGAAGCTATCCTCCATTGTTCTATATTTTGCTCAGAAAGATGTACACTTAATAATACCAGTAATGAGATCTTAGAATGAGAAGAACACTTTCTTAGGTCCCGAGAGAATGGGCCTGCAGCGGCTAATAATTATCTTCACTGAAATTTATGTTTACTTAGCTACAAAATGGCTGAGGTTGGTGGGCAGTTAGTGTGACTGAAATTGCCCCTTAATTTGCTTTTAATTGTGTAGCTTTTAGGTGTACCACTATGCACACACTTCGTTGTAATATTTTGGTTGTGTGTGCAGATAATGCTAAAGAGGGTGGAGAGACAGTCACAGTCACATAGTCATATTCTAATACATCCATTTTTCTTACTTTTCATTGTGAAAAAAATCCTTAATAAAACATAAAAATAGTAAAAAGACAAATAATATGTAATATTGAAGAACTGGATGCAAAATATACTTACATTTAAAAAGGGCTGTATTAATTATTTTTATGTTATGTGTTATTGTTCAATATGGATAAATACATTTTATCAGATAAAAAAATATAAACACATCATTGTAATTCATCCTTCTACATATGTATATTTTAAAACTTTGTGTCCAAACATTTATTTTTCCTTATAATATTCTCTGTATTTTCTATATATGTGAAGACATCATTTTGACATATGATTCTAAAATGGCTATATGTATATATGTATGTACGGTTGTCCCAGTAAATATGTGCACCATAAGAAAAGCATCTGATTCACTAAGAAATATGTTGACAAATGATTTGAAGTCCAGTATTTATGGCAAGACAAGTCACATTTTATTTTAAAAATCACATAGCTCATAAAAACTAAATTAACATTAGGAAGAGAACCCAAACACAAGAAAATATAAATTACAAACCTTCAATTAGTTTAATATTCACATCTAGAAAAAAAATGAACTAACTTACAAATTCATAATTTCAAATGTAATTTTGAAATCCTAGTGATAGTTGCAATTTAAAAGTATTAAATGAGTGCTTGTACTGACTAAATCATTCTAAACTTCTAGATGTACCAGTGGTGTGATGTCGTTTATTTAACATATGTTCAGTATATGCAGCACATTGATTCAATGTGAGCACTCATTACCCCCTCTTAGGTGAGACTTCTTGTAGCCATGGAGAGGGACAATCACACCGTGACTCACTTCATCCTGGTGGACTTCACCACAGATCCGGTGATGCAGTTGGTTCTGTTTGGGGTGTTCCTTGGAGTTTACTCTGTGACTGGGGTGGGAAACACCACTCTCATTGTGTTGATCTGCAATGACTCCTGGCTTCACACACCCATGTATTTTTTCCTTGGAAATCTAGCTTTTCCTGGATCTCTGGTATTCCTCTGCCTACACCCAAAGATTCTAGTGACCTGCATCTCTGAAGACAAGAGCATCTCCTTTGTTGGCTGTGTAGCACAGTTCTTATTCTCTGCTGGGCTGGGCTACAGTGAGTGTTTCCTGTTGGCTGCCATGCCTTATGACCACTATGTGGCCATCTCAAAGCCACTGCTTTATTCTCAGGCAATGTCCATAAAGCTATGTGCATTTTTGGTGGCTGCCTCATATCTTGGTGGCTTTACTAACTCTGCAATCATCACAAAAAAAACCTTTTGCTTTGGAATTCTGTGTGGACAACATCATTGATGACTTTTTCTGTGATTTCCTTCCTTTGGTGAAAATTGCTTGTGGCAGGAAAGATGGTTTCCAGGCTGCAGTGTTCTTCCTGCTGACCTCCAATGTCATTGCCCCAGCTCTGTTCATCCTGGCCACCTACCTCTTCATCATCATCATCATCTCGAGGATCCACTCCACCCAGGTCCGCCTCACAGCTTTCTCCACCTGCTCCTCCCACCTGACCTCTGTCACCTTATACTATGGCTCTCTTCTCTACACATACGCTCGGCCCCAGTCTAGCTGTTCACTGGATAGGGACAAAATAACTTCTATATTTTACACTGTGGTGTTACCCATGTTGAACCCCATGATCTATAGTCTGAGGAATAAGGATGTTGAAGAAGCTCTTCATAAACTCCTCAAAGAAAATCTGTTTCTCTACCATTAAAAAGATCTGAGCAGGGAGCAGTGGCAGAATGCTTGTTTTCCATGCGGGAGCACCGAGTTCAATTCCTGAACCATACACCAAAAAAAAAAAAGATGCAAGCAACGTTTTTGTTCTTGTTGTTTGTATCTCATGCAAAAGTCATTTTGGCCCTTAATGATCAAGGATTGTTATAGAGTTAAAGAATTTCGCACCTTGACCATTGTCATTTCAGTGGACATAAGAAAAGAAAATAAGGACAACCTCAAAGATAAAAGTCTAATATAAAATATAACAATTTGGAATGAATTCCATGTTAATTACAAAACAAACAAACTAAAACCATAAAGAACCCTCTTCTTAAAATAACAGAACAGTGTATTCTCTTTAACATAAGTAGATTTTAATAGACTGATAAATATCATATCTATACAGTAATTTACTAAAAGTAGGGTCTCCTGCATGGCAAACATTCTAACCACTGATCCAGTCACCTGTGTTTCTTCTCTTACATGTGTTTTCCATTAAGGAAAAATTAATAAAGAATCTATAGGTGTTCTATCTATGAATCAGTCTATGGGCTTATGGTTTATTTTCTAGAGGTAATTGAATGGATTATTGTCATCACAATCATGATTTTCTGAGCACAAAAATGCAATTATTATTATAAAACAGAAAATAATTATGGTGCTATAATCAAGGCAAGAAAAGAAAGTCTATGTACACATGTTATTTCAAAGATAAATGTTCATATAAAGAATACAAAAAGATAGTGATTTTTAAAATGGGACAGATATACGAGGTTCCATGTAATTTTGATTTATTTGTTAAAATAAGGCAGTGTTAATATAATTAATGTTTACAAAGGATATATATGTTCATGTATATCATGTAAGCACTGTTATGCTCATTCTGCTAGTTAACCATGAAATTCCAGAAAAAGTAGGAATGTCACCCAGAACCAGGGAGTAACACTCAGAACTGATGGCCATACATATAGCCATGGAAAGTAATACCAAGGGATGCATAAATTATCAGTGTTTGTATGCGTCAAACTACTGGAAACCCACTAGAAGCAGTGGAATTCAAAAACTCTTGATTTAGCCAAATGTTCAAAAAGGAGCACTGCTAATGCTGACTCAGGCATTTTCTAAAACATGAGAGTTCGATAATTCTCACTACTGATGTTGAAGTGCATAGAATAACTCACAGTTTTCACGTGTCAAACTCAATCAGTATGTTATGATGACAGAAAATAAATTATTGAATATCAGCCAAAATAAAATAGAACATATATTAACAGGACAAAAATGTTGGTTATAAAAATTGAACTGATATGGGGCAGGCCATGATGGCTCAGGAGGCAGAGTTCTCACCTGCCATGCCGGTGACCTGGGTTTAATTCACGTTACCTGCCCATGCAAATAAATAAATAAATAAATAAATAAACTGGTGTGCCATATTTTTATGTAAGATGTGGTATTATTGTAACCCTCAAATTTAACTACATAACAGAAACTCAAACTGATAGCCAGTGATTTTTACTTGATATTTGTTGGAGAAGCAACCATGTTCCAGGGTCCAAACAAGAATCAACACAAATGCAGAGACCAAAACCTTAGCTAAGCTAAATGTATACTCTTATTATTTTGTATCTGGAAAGAATATCTCAACTCTAGAATCATGTTTAAATAATAACACCAATACCTCAATAAGGAGATAAAGAAAAGCTACTAATAATCATAGGAAGGCATAAAAACAAATATTAATTTAATCAATATTTAATTACAAATATGACATGAATGTTTTAGAATATATATAAGTTAGCAATAGGTTATTAACCTCTGTTCTGGAAGTAGGCCATCTATACTTTCTGGCTTTAAAGCATTCAAAAACACTTGGCATATTAAGTTGAAACTACAGTATAACTTATGAGGAAATTTAATTTTTCTAATTATAAATAATGAATTTAAAACATCAAAAGAAAGTGATTTACAAGATATATCTTTTAGGTATGAGTTTTATGAATTAAACATTACATGAAGTAAAAATTTGTTTGGGTCTTCATAAAGAATTTCTTGAAGTTAAATCTTCTAAAAGAAAATGTGCAACTTTTGATGGCCTTTTAGCAGGACCATGATCCAGGGGAATTTCTATATGGCTGAGACATACAAAATCATGACTATCTATTAAGTAATTGCAAGTAAATATCATTGTCTATGGGTTTCTTGGTTCTGTTGTCTTCATTCCTTCCTAGTCTCTCAGTTGACTGGGAATATTTACTTGGTAAAATATCCTAAAACTTCCTTCTTCTGAGAGGCAAGTGTTTGGTCATCTTGTTTTTATTGAGTGGTAGAATGTGTCCTTTCATAAGGGAATATTTTCCTCTGACAGGGTGTTCTAAGAGAGCACAAAGAGGTGCACTGCTAAATACGTGGATAACAAATAGAGTTTTCCTTGACCCATTTTGTAGCATTTACTCATTTGCTTCTGGTGATTGGGATCAACACACTTCTCAGTAAAATGATCCCTGTTGGTTCAGGGTCAGTCGAGTCCTAGATGGCCAGGGGCATTTCAGATTCCAATTGATGAGAATACTGTTGATGTTCCTTTGGGCAAGCACTCTTCTTGAGTGCATAGACTGCCTAATCACTGAGACTACGGTTATAAAAGCATGAAATAAAAATTCTTGTAAGCTATTTCATATAATAATAAAGAGAAAGTGTAATCCAGAGTCCTCTGAGAAACAACATGAAAATGTAATTAAATATACAAGGATTTTATTTGGGAAATGACTGTGTCTGTGCAAGGGAAAGTGGGGAGGGAGACAGGATGCTCTAGATGTGGAAACACAAGATGTGAGTCTGAGTCCCAAAGGAAAGAGAAAAGGAAGGATAGTTGAAAGCAAACTATACCATTGTTCAATATAAGGAAAGCTCAGAAAAATCAGCCAGAAACCCACAAGGTAAAGTCAGCTCTAAGAACAGTTTAGGGTCTAAAAACAGGCTTTAATTTGTATTTCTGTCGCTCTTATTCGTTGACTGTCAGTAGTGTTTGGGAGGGATGATTTTGGTGTGAAAGTGGAAATGGATATCAGAGCTCAGCTAATAGGTCCTTTGGTTAATTACAGTCTTCGAAATTGGAGGTCTACAAGACTCACATTCCTGGCCACTATAGGTCACATCTATTTCATACCCTTATTTTTTGGAGATGTACATTCCTGATAAATAAAGATGGCATCATATATAGGCTAACATTTTAAAACATAGCACATCATGGAGAACACCTCAACAATCATGATTGAGCCTTTTTTTTTAACAATTTCAACATTCTATGAAACATATTTCTTCTGGATATGGGCTAATAAAAAAGCCAATATTTTCCATGAACAGGAAGCCTTGTTGCTATTCCATGTATATAATGCATCCCTCCATCCTAGTTAATGGTGCATGGGATACCATGTTGATGAATAAGCCATTAAAGTCTACATCAAGAAATGATGACAGGAAAAATGAGGAAGAAAATGGATGCATAAAGGAAACACACTGAATAAATGTGTATGTTCCAAGAAGGAAAATCACTGTCCCTGTAATTTTTGAATCTTAGAAGTAGTCTAATCTAATTAGTCTACTACTCAAGGGTCAGTAATACTTCCAGAAAATGATGGCATATCAGATGCATAGTGGTGGCCTCACTTGTAGGAACTTTGCAGTGGAGGTAGCCAAATCAAAAGGCTTGATGAGTAGATTCCACGTGGTCGAACCCGTGCCAACTGTTATGGCCATTTTGTATAGGGATGATCGAGCATGAACTGGTGTGTCTGGGGAAACAGGTTGAATGATATACACAGAACACATCATCCCATCCACCTGATTAGTGAGAGCCTCCCTACATTTGCATATGTGGACCGAAGTGTGTTCATATGTTTGAATATAGAGTGTTTAGGGCATCTTTTAAACTCTGTCAAAGATTTTGATGGTTGAGTAACATGTTTTTCTGGTTCCTCAGCTAAATCACTAACCTCAGAATGGATCACTTATCCCTCTAAGACTACAACTGCTGAACGCTTCTTTGAGTCTGGTTCAATTGTACAGTTCTTGAGGTTCAAAATTTGTTTTTGTTCCTTTCAGATCATACAGAACTATTGCTTCTATGTGACAAGACCAATGAGGACATTCTCCATGTCAGCTGTTCCCTGCACTTGAATATCATTCACACTAAGAAAACAGTTCACCAGATTAAAGGGGATTGCATGAATACATGTCAAGTTACTTTTGACTCTGTGCATATGGGTCATTCTGTGCATATGGATCATTCAATCAAGTGTTTGGAGAAAACACTAACCTCTGCACTTCCCTAAGGTTTCAGTGTTTCATTTTGTTCATTATGTTGACAAAGGGTTTCTAGAGGGAACAATTTTCTGTAATTCTATGCAAACCTTCAAAGGATAATTATCCTCATTCTAGAGTATTTTGATAGAATAGAATGTAGAAGAGTATGTTATACATCTGGGTTCCCAAATACTTAAATTTTATTTAACTATCTATTCCAAGATTGATCAAGTATTTTTCCCACCATGGAATGGTTACAAGTAAATGTGAAAAAAAATTTAATGGATTGTTGACATCGAGTGAATATTCCCAAATCCTTCTTGACAAGCACTCTTAGGGTTTCTGTAGTGATAGAAGAAAAAGGAATGATAAGAAGTTTTTTTATGAAAAAAAGGGACAAGTGCTGGTGGCTCAACAGGTAGAGTTCTCACCTGCCATGCTGGATATCAGGTTCAATTCTTGGTACCTGCCCATGCAAAATAAAAATATACATGTATATATATATATATATATACACATACATATATATAAAGGGTGGTACATCAGTGAGGTCTTAGAAAATATATGCAAATATATATGGAAGGAAAGATCAGAAATATTAGTGCTAATGGGAATGGTGAAATTCCTATGAATATGTGTACTAAAATTTTTTAACATATTATTGTGAATGTGCTCATTACAGACAAAGCTATTAATCTTGTACTCATAAAGGCTTATTTAGAAACTTAATTAAATTCCTACTTCTAAGCTTCCAGCCTCTCAATTGTAAAGTACAATAATCTTTAACTTACAGTGTTATAGAGAGTATTAGATAAAATATCTATTAAACATTTGATATATGCCCAGCCTGAACTGTAACTTTCTTCATAAATTCTTCTAGTAAAATAAAGTGATCACTGGGCCTAGAATAAGTGAGTTTTATTTGTTTGCATGTTCAAAATTATTTCAATTGTTCTTATTTTCCCTTAGTGGGGCAATATGTAATGTTCTTCCCTGAAGGAGAGTACTGTGGAGTGTCCATTATCTGAGAAAGAGGTCACTCTTTTCATGGATACACAATCCTAAAAGAGTCAGGGTATTTTTATAGTGTTATCAACTCTTTAACACTTTGCCAAATATTATGCTAAAGTACAAGGCACAGAGATTAGAGAGATATTTTCTTTATACACAATCTGATCTTTATAAAGGAATTTGGAGGGGACACTGACAGATTGGTTAGACACCCCAGGAAAATTTACATGTTCTTAATCTTAGTCCATTTCTGTTGGTACCATTCTGTTGGTATGTAGATGGGTTATTTTTAGTTAAGTTGTGACTCAGCTGAATGAGATTGGGCATAAACACTAATATGGGAGGCTTTATGAAGAGAAGGTGTGCTGGTTTGAAATGATGAATGTCCCCTGGAAAAAACATGTTTTAATCAAAATCCCATTTCATAAAGGCAGAATAATCCCTATTCAATACTGTATGTTTGAAACTGTAATCAGATCATCTCCCTGGATGATGTGATTTAGTCAAGAGTGGTTGCTAAGCTGGTTTAGGTGATGACATGTCTCCACCCATTTGAATAGCTCTTGATTGGTTTATTGGAGTTCTACAAAAGAGGAAACATTTTAGAAAATGAAAGATTCAGAGAGAGCAAAGCAGAACAACATAGCCACGAGAAACAGAGACCACCAGCCAGTGACCTTTGGAGATGAAGAAGGAAAATGCCTCCCAAGGAATTCATGAAGCTGGAAGCCAGGAGAGAATGTTAACAGATGATACCATGTTCGCATGTGCTGTTCCCGCTGAGATAGAAGCCCTGACTGTGTTTGCCGTGTGACTTCTCACTTGAGAGAGAAACCCTGAACTTCATTGGCCTTCTTGAACCAAGGTATCTTTCCCTGGATGCCTTTGATTGAACATTTTGATAGACTTGTTTTAATTGGTATATTTTCTCAGCCTTAGAATTGTAAATGAGCAACTTATCAAATTCTGATTTCTAAAAGCCATTCCATTTCTGGTATATTACATTGTGGCTAGCAAACTAGGACAGAAGGCCACTTGGAGGAGGAGAAACTGGAAATCGACAGAATAGTGAGGACATTGCCATGTGACATAAAGGTCAAGATATCTCAATGATTGCCATCCCTCCATAATGCCACTGACATGGGGGGTAGCTAGGCTTCTAGCCCAGAAAATGCCAGAGAAAATTTCATGTTCTTTGAGGCAAAACATTGTTTTGACATTTAGTCTAGCAGCCAGGAAACTAAGATGCACACCTTTATTAAAGCAAATATTTTAAAATCCTAATCACATCTCTAGGAGTCCAACTGTTCTATACCTTCTCCATAGCAATACAATTTGTTTATCAAACTTCAAAGCCAAAACAAATACAAAATAAATTGAATTCCATTTATTTCTCTGTAAGAACTCCCAAGACAAGTAATAGGATAAATTTTGAGGAAACCTTTTTTTATTGTGCCAAGAGGCACAATACCATTGGGGAGAATGTCAACAATTCAATATTTTAGTTTAAATTATTTTACATTATAACACAATAATAACAATTAAAGAGTAGTTTACACAATGTTTCATTGTTTTCAGTATAATATACTTAGTTTAAATATTGCAAGGTTTAAAAACTATCGCTAAGGCAATACTTTGGAAAGTTAAAAAAGAATGTTCAGCAAAAAGAAAAATGATGATATTTCTTCTCTGTATTGCTTTTCTGAAAGCCTCTTTGACATCTTTGTTCCTCAGGCTATAGATGAGAGGGTAGAGTAATGGATTCACCACCATGTGGAAAAGGGCAGCCATTCTGTCTCACTCTTGGAAATAGTGGACCTGGGCTCTGAATACATGAAGACAAGGACCCAGAGAAAAGCATGACTGAGGTCAGGTGGGAAGCACAGTTGGAGAAGGCCTTGTGCCTCCCAGAGGTAGAGCATATCCTCAGG
>PVIY010063396.1:0-10508 GCA_004026745.1 Myrmecophaga tridactyla | reverse complement strand
CACCCCAGAAAGGGGTTGTAGTGCTGCAGCTCTCCACTTTCAGGTGGTACCTGCATATCGTGCTGAACCATCTGTAAACCAGGCCTGAGTTTTCTCTTCCTCAGTCAATTCATTGTAAGGAACTCCCCAAGAGGCCATAGCTCTGGTCTGGGAAAGAGAAAGTAATGTGGCAGGAGTGGAGACCATGGGCATTTGGGCCACTTCTGCATGCAACTTACTTGCGCCTTCTGGCTCTATCTCATATATACCATTTCCATTTTACAATAGAGTGCTGCTGCACACGCCCGACTTTATGGCATGGTGGGTCAGACAACACCCAACTCATGATAGGCAACTCAGATCTCATGGTAACTTGGTGGCCCGTGGTTAAGCGTTCAGTCTCTGCTAAGGCCCAGTAGCAGGCAAAAAGCTGTTTCTTAAAAAGATAGTAGTTCTGAATGAGGCTGAATGTGAGAATGATAGAGGGAGGAGGGCTGGGGGCACAAATGAAATAAAAAAGAAAGATAGATGATAAAAATTGAGATGATATAATCTGGAATTGCCTAGAGTGTATAATGATAGTGACTAAATGTACAAATTTTAAAAATGTTTTTGCATGAGGAAGAACAAAGGAATGTCATTACTGCAGGGTGCTGAAAATAGATGGTAATTAATATTTTAAAACTTAACTTGGTGTGAGACTAAAGCAAAACATGTTTATTTGGTACAAAATTTATATTTTGACTAGTGCATTTCCTAATATAACTTATGTAGATAGCTTGGTTAAACAACATAAGTACATAGAACCTTGGGTAGGACATGAGATTTTGTTGGTTTGTCCAGAGTGATGCCCCGATGAATCCCAGAGTGATTTGATCAGTGAGTGGAAAAGTATTTGCAAATCCCCTTTGGGGAATGGTGAGAATGAGGGAAAATTCAACCTCCCAAAGTTGAATTCTTGATATTCTCACAAGCAGTGTGGACAACCAAAGCTATAGTCTGAGCCCCCAGTCTTGGGGTTTGTTCATATGAAACTTAACCCCACAAAGGATAGGTTAAGCCTACTTAAAATTAGGCCTAAGAGTCACCCCCAAGAGAACCTCTTTTGTTGTTCAGTTGTGGCCTCTCTCTCCAGCCAACAGAACAAGCAAACTCATTACCCTCCCCCTGTCTATGTGGGACATGACTCCAGGGGGTGTGGACCTTCCTGGCAACGTGAGACAGAAATCCTAGAATGAGCTGAGACTGAACATCAAGGGATTGAGAAAAACCCTAGAATGAGCTGAAACTCAGCATCAAGGGATTGAGAAAACTTTCTCAACCAAAACGGGGAAGAGTGAAATGAGACAAAGTGTCAGTGGCTGAGAGATTCCAAACAGAGTCCAGAGGTTATCCTGGAGGTTATTCTTACACATTAAGTTAGATATCATCTTGTTATCCAAGATGTAGTGGAGAGGCTGGAGGGAACTGCCTGAAAATGTAGAGCTGTGTTCCAGTAGCCATGTTTCTTGATGATGATTGTATAATGATATAGCTTTCACAATGTGACTGTGCGATTGTGAAAACCTTGTGTCTGATGCTCCTATGTGACTGTGCGATTGTGAAAACCTTGTGTCTGATGCTCCTTTTATCTACCTTGTCAACAGATGAGTAGAACATATGGAATAAAAATAAATAATAGGGGGGGCAAATTGTTAAAATAAATTTAGTTTGAAATGCTAGTGATCAATGAAAGGGAGGGGTAAGGAGTATGGTATGTATAATTATTTTTTTCTGTTGTCTTTTTATTTCTTTTTCTGAATTGATGCAAATGTTCCAAGAAATGATCATGATGATGAATATGCAACTATGTGATGATATTGTGAATTATTGATTATATATGTAGAATGGAATGATCACATATTAAGAATGTTTGTGTTTCTTTCCTGTAATTTTTTTTAATTTAAAAATTAATAGAAAAATTTTTTAAAAAAAGGGATAGTACTTATCTGCAGCAGATGGTAAGGCTTTGCTCCAAAATCCTAAGGGTCTGTGTGGTGATTCTCCTATAGAGGCTTGTCAAAGGCTCCAGACAGCATCTCTATTTGCCACTGACACTTCCTGCACCATTGGATCATACGACCCAAGTGGCAGAGCAGCTTGTATAGCAGCCTGGACTTGTCGCAGAGCCTCCTCTTGAGGTCTGCATGCAAATTTAGCAGCTTTTCTGGTCACTCAATAAATGGGCCAGAGTAGCACACCCAAATGAGGAATATGTTGTCGCCAAAATCCAAAAAGACCAACTAGGTGTTGTGCCTCTTTTTTGGTCATAGGAGGGGCCAGATGCAGTAACTTATCCTTCACCTTAGAAGGGATATCTCGACATGCCCCACGCCGCTGGACACCTAGAAATTTCACTGAGTTGGAAGACCCCTGTATTTTTGTTGGATTTCTCTCTCATCTTCTGACATGCAAATGCCTTACCAGTAAGTCTAGAGTAGATGCTACTGCTTGCTCATTAGGTCCAATCAACATGATATCATCAATATAATGGACCAGTGTGATGTCTTGTGGGAGGGAGAAATGATCAAGTTCCCTGCGGACAAGATTATGACATAGGGCTGGAGAGTTGATATACCCCTGAGACAGACAGTGAAAGTATATTGCTGACCTTGCCAGCTGAAAGCAAACTGTTTCTGGTGGTCCTTACTAATAGCTATTGAGAAAAAATCATTTGCTAGATCAATAGCTGTATACCAGGTACCAGGGGATGTATTGATTTGCTCAAGCAATGATACCACATCTGGAACAGCAGCTGCAATTGGAGTTACCACCTGGTTGAGCTTACGATAATCCACTGTCATCCTCCAAGACCCATCTGTTTTCTGCACAGACCAAATAGGAGAGTTGAATGGGATGTGGTGGGAATCACCACCCCTGCATCCTTCAAGTCCTTAAGAGTGGCAGTAATCTCTGCAGTCCCTCCAGGAATCCAGTATTGCTTCTGATTTACTATTTTGCTCGGTAGGGGCAGTTCTAGTGGCTTCCACTTGGCCTTTCCCACCACAATAGCCCTCACTGCACGAGTTAGAGAGCCAGTGTGGGGATTCTACCAGTTGCTCAGTATGTCAATACCAATTATACATTCTGGAACTAGGGAAATAACTACAGAATGGGTCCAGGGGCCCACTGGACCCACTGTGAGACAGACCTGAGCTAAAACTCCATTGATCACCTGGCCTCCATAAGCCCCTACTCTCATTGGTGGACCACAGTGACGTTTTGGGTCCCCTGGAATTAATGTCATTTCTGAACCAATATCTAATAATCCCCGAAATATCTGATCATTCCTTTTCCCCAGTGCACAGTTACCCTGGTAAAAGGCCGTTGGTCTCCTTGGGGAAGGCTTGGAGGAAGATTAACAGTATAAATTTGTGACAGTGTAACAGGGTTCTCCCCCAAAGGGACCTGGCCTCCCCTTCATTCAAGGGGCTCTGGGTCTGTAAACTGGAAATTGATTAAGGGGCCGTGACTCTGTGTTTTTGTAATTCAGGTTAGACTTCTGTCCACTTGACCTAGAACTCTTTTGTTTATGCAGCTTGAACCAGAATTTAGTAGACTGACCTTCTATTGTATTTCTAGGTACCCCGTGATTTACTAGCCAATGCCACAAATCTCTGCGAGTCATATAATTTTGACGCTTGCTTTGAGTTTGCTGTCTATTATGATAGCCATGTCTATCCTCTCTTTGGTGATTAAGTGCTGCCACCTGGCTGCTGCCAACTTGGGATCCCATCATCCCCATTATGTTTAAGGATTCCAGCTCAGTGACAGAAGTTCCTACAGTAATATCTGACCTGTGTTTAAGGATTCCAGCTCAGTGACAGCAGTTCCTACAGTAATGTCTGACCTACAGAGAAGTGCAACCACAGAGCTCTTCAGGGATGATGGTGCTAGTCTCACAAATTCATTTCTCACTGTTCTGGTAAAAGGTGCATCCTCCAGACATTCCTGGGGTGTAAGAGCAGGCTTTGCTTGATAAATCCACTCTAACATTCCAATCTCTCTAAGCCTCTGGATCCCCTCATCTACATTATACCAGGGCAGTTCTGGCATTTCAACCTCAGGTAATGTTGGCCACCTTTTGATCCATGTTTCAACCAACCATACAAACAAACTGTTGATACCTTTTCTAACCCCTTGAGCTATAACACTGAATGCAGAATCTCTGCTTAGTGGGCCCATATCAATAAATTCAGCCTGATTCAGCCTTATGTTCCTCCCACCATTATCCCACACCCTTAAAATCCATTGCCACACATATTCCCCTCATTTCTGTCTATATAAGTTAGAAAACTCACACAGTTCTCTTGGAGTATAATGTACCTCCTCATGTGTGATACTTTGTACCTCACCTTTAGGGTCCTGTTGGGACTTTAGTCTAGTTATAGGTCTGGAAGAAGTGAGGGGTGGTGGGGCTGGGTCATGATAGAATTAGAAATATCTTCCAAGCCATTTGTTTCGGGGCATTCATTTGCAGTTTCATCTGATGAAACAGGATTAATCACTCCAGGGCTAATCCCTTCAGGAGGAGGTTGGGTGGCCAACTCCTCAAGGCAGGCTGGAGGTGGGGTGGTTATGTCCTCAGGGCAAGCTATTACAGGGTTATCTAGAGAAGACTCAGCAGGACCTAGGGTTTCAACCTCACCTCGGATGTCATTATCAATCCATATGTCACCATCCCATTTTTCAGGGTCCCACTCCTTTCCAATCAGTGCCCTCATTTTAACGGCAGACACCATGCAAGATTGAGATTTTAGTTTATGTTGTTAAGTTGCTACTCTAACAATAATATTCTGAGTCTGATTTTCAGAGATCTCAAGTCTACGGCTACAGGAAATAAGATTTTCCTTCAGAATACTCATAGAAGCATCTACATCTGTCAGACGGTGCTTAACCTTCTCGTTTGAAGCCTTAAGCCCATCCCTTTCACTCCTTAATGTAGCCAGTGTATCTAACAACAACCAACCAACATCTCTATACGTCTTATTTCTACAAAACTCCTTAAAGGTGTCAAAAACATTATCACCCAGAGCCTGGCTTCGTTCAAGCAAAGCATTAGGAGAATTGAGTGTTGATATTTTGATCATCTCTTTTACCAACTCACTCCATAGATTGGGAGTGTCGTTTGAGTCCAGTCAGAGTAGAAAACCATTCATAAAATTCCATTTTTAAGATTCTGTTTCCTAAGAACCACTCCTGGTACCAAGATGTATTAATTAGGGTTCTCTGGAAAAACAGAATCAACAGGGAACACTCGCAAATATAAATTTTTATAAAAGTGTCTCACGTGACCGTGGGAATGCAGAGTCTGAAATCTGCTGGTCAGGCAGGTCTGGACGAACTCCACAGGAGAGGCTTACCAGCCGAATTAAGGAGTGAAAGGAATGGGTTAAGGCTTCAAACAAGAATCCTCCTTAAAAGGCTTCCAGCGATCAGATTAAGCATTACTCATTGCAGATGTAGCTGACATGATCATGATTTAATTCTATGAAATGTCCTCATTGCAACAGACAGGCCAGCACTTGCCCAACCAAACAAATAGGTACCACCACTTGGCCAAGTTGACACATGAACCTAACCATGACAATAACATGTGTACAAAAAAGCAATAAATTTCAAGGCGTATCACAACAGTTAGTTCTAGAGCAGATTTCAGAGTTTGGTATGGGTTATAATTCCACAGTTTTAGGTTTTTACTTTTTATGTTCTATTTTAATGTAGAAGCCTTAGGGAGGGGAGGGAGGATGGTGGATCTATGAAGCCCTTAAAATTATATGCGAAATTGTGTGTATATGAGCATCGTTCTGGGAAGGCATCCAAAGCCAATGTTTGATACTAAAAGTAGTCCATAACCCAGTATTTTTAAGAATGATTAATGTAAATGTTGACTTAGAATTTGCTTCTCCTTTTAGGGAAGATAGTGTGTTTAGTGGAAAGATCTAGAATTAGACAGGCATGGATGATAGTCCTTGATTCACCCCCTTTCTAACTGTGGACCTCAGGGAAATTAATCAACCACAATGTCTTGTCTCTAAAACTGGCTGATATTCCCTGCCTTCCTGAGAGTCAAATAAGATGAACTATGTAACTGTCCAGCATAAACCATTAGAGACACACAAACATAGAGATCTTTACTATTGTTTTACATTGTTTTATTTTGTATTCTGCCTCTGCCAATCCATAATACCTTTGTTAGTTGAAGACTTTATTTCAATACCAAGAAAACATATGCTTCCTGTCTTGCCAATGCAGCAAATTTAGTGTCTCAAAGAATAATTATTCAGTTTATAGATTACCCTTGCCATTTATTACACCAGCCTATGGATACTCACTCCTGATTAGCTTTGAGCCAGAGCAATTTCAGGGGAAGGAGAGAGTAAATTTTACTCTCAGAACTGTGGGCTGAACTCAATATTCCTAAATTAAATCTCTGAGAGTATATCAGGCAGTAGTACTGTGAGTTGCTTCAGCTATTTCATTATGAAGGGATTCTTTTATTAATTTACAACCTCAGTACACTGCCTGGAAGAACAAGAAATAAACAGATAAGAAGAATAAGGAATATAAAGATGTTTAAATCTCAACTTAGTATTTTTACTATATGTATATAGCCATTATATTAAGCAATGAAGATGAAAAGATGAGAAAGCTAAATTCTCTTTTAATTCAACTTTGTATTTATTCTAGCTGAAAATTCCAGTGGATCTTAATCTTTTCTCCTGCTTGTTGACATTGGAAGCTGTGAAGCTTGCTTACTCAAGGGTTTAAAAAGGCTTATGAAATAAGGAATTTGAACAGCTTTCTCATCCGTGTGGACTAAAAAGGAACACTCACTCATTCAGTAAGAATTTATTGAGTATCTACTGAGAATTAGTTTCTGTTGCAGGAACAAAAGTAAGAACCCAAACCTCAAAAAGCTCATTATTATGTTACTTGTATGTTGAGGAATGGATGGGGAAATGTGCTTAAAATTCTAAAAGATACTATACTGCAAGGTAGATAGTATAATTCTATGATAGTGGTACAAAGCAAGGACTCTGGGAGCTTAGGGGAGTGTAAATTACATGGTGAATATATTAGCTAAAGTAACACAAATTGCTATAAAAAAAACCATGAAAAATAAAATAACTCCTAACTTCACTGGTTAATAAAAGATAAATCTTGGAATGAGGCTTCTTCAACCTTTTTGATGAGTCATTGGCAAGGTCTTAGTTCTTTGCTTCCAGCCACCAAAAGTAAAGAGAGAAAAAGTAATAGCACTGGGGGTTGTTACTAGCACACCAATTCTCAACCAATGACTCTCAATGTTGAGTGCCAATGGAGGAGGATTTTATGGACTAGGCTAGGCCTAGAGGGGGTAAATTTTGCCCTGACTTCATTCCATTGGCCAGAAAACAGGCATATGCTCCAGGTTACTGCAAGGAATATTGGAAAATTTAGTCTGATTGTGTTCCCAGGAGGAAAAGAAAATGGGTCTTAGTGGATGTGCTGGTTTGAAAGGATGCATGGACCCTACAATAGCCATGTTTTAATCAAAGTTCCATTTCATAAAGGCAGAATAATCCCTGTTCAATGCTGTATGTTTGAAACTGTAATCAGATCATCTCCTTGGAGATGTGATTTAATCTAGTGGTTGTTAAACTGGATTAGGTGACGACATTTCTCCACCCATTTTGTTGGGTCTTGATAAGTTTCTGGAGTCCTGTAAAAGAGAAAACATTTTGTAAAATGAAGGAGATTCGGAGAGAGCAGGGAATGCTGCAGCACCACGAATCAGAGAGTCTATTAGCCAGCACTTTGGAGATGAAGAAGAAAATACCTCCCAGGGAGCTTTATGAAACAGGAAGCTAGGAGAGAAAGCTAGCAGATGACACTGTGCTCACCATGTGCCCTTCCAGCCAAGGGAGAAACTATGACTGTGTTCACTATGTGCCTTCCTGGATGAGAGAGAAACTCTGAACTTCATCGGCCTTCTTGAACCAAGGTATCTTTTCCTGGGTGCCTTTAATTGGACATTTCTATAGACTTGTTTTAATTGGGACATTTTCTCAGCCTTAGAACTTTGAACTAGCAACTCATTAAATTCCTCTTTTTAGAAGGCATTCCATTTCTGGTATATTGCATTCTGGCAGCTAGCAAACTAGGACAGTGGATAAATAGAAATTTCTACCACAGAGAGTAGTTGGTAGAGAATACAGAAGTGTTTATGGAAGACTTGATAATTGAGAAAATTCATGAAGATCTCACTGATATATAGTGATTTGGTCAATGCGTTATATCAATAATAAAGAGAATTGAAATAGAATAACCTCATCAATGCATAAGATTTGGAGAAATAGAAATGAGGGAGGAAAGCATTCTAAAAGGGAGACAAAGAAATGACATGGAAGTGGAAAAATTTAAAGCAAATTTATGACTAGAAGTTAAATTCAGTTGCTTGTATATAGGATAGATACTGGAAAGAGGAAAGGGAGATGGAGGCCAGAGCTTGGATGATTTAGGTACAGCAGAATGTAGTTCACCCTACTTTACAAACATATTTGACTTTCCTCCTCTTAATTATCAGCTGTCCTTAATATAGCTAGAAGAAATGCTGATTATAGATCTACCTCTACTCCTGGCCATTCCCTCCAACCAAAAATGTTTCTTACTTCTCAAGCCCCTTTGTGTTTGACCAGATGTTTAGATTGTGAAGCCATTTTATAAGGAAGTTATTTGTTTAGACCTAAGATAGGCAAACTTTTTCTGGAAAGGGCAGATAGGAAATATTTTACTATCTATGGTCTCGGTTACAACTACTCAGCTCTGCACTTGTAGCATGAAAACAGCCTTTGACAGTAAGTAATTGAATGAATGTGGCTGTGTTTTAATAAAACTTTCTTTGTGGACACTGAAATTTGAATTTCATATGATTTTCATAAGCTATGAGATATTATTCTTCTTTCATTTGTTCCAACCATTTAAAACTGGAAAAAAAATTCTTAAGTCGGTGGCCTTACAAGAGCAATTTATGGCTAGATTTAACCCTCAGGCTATAGTTTGCCACCCCTGGTATAGAACTCTGTTTACTGGATTTGGGACAGTTTAGGCCTGTAAACCAGAGTGCTAGCTATAATCTCATTGTCAGATCTGAGCCACTTCCTTTTTTTTGTTTCTGTTCCTCTCTTTCTGGTGTGAGCCAAACAGATGCCATCATGGCCCAGAGCTGAGGAGTGGAAAAAAACAAAGTCATCAGAAAAGCCCTAAACTTGATCTTAGGTTATTCAGCTGGACTCTAACCAGAATCACACAATGAGTTAATGTCAGGGCCAGATCTTGAATCTGTTGTTTTTTTTTAATTTTTATTTTCATTGATATACTTAATTAAGATTACATCCTGTGTCCTATATCCTTGTATCCAGTAAAAGTGGAAGCAGCTTGGAAAAGTGCCATTTTTTTTGTTTTTGTAATAAACTCTCGGATTATTGATGTATTCAGCGTACTGTGTTTAGGAAAATGATGTTATCATAATAGGGACTGCTGCAATAATAAATACCAGGGTCATTACCATGTCTTATATTTGTGACTTCTATTATATTTAAACACTGACTAATTTTTACTCAGAACTGTTTCTTCACCGCCCAGTAAGTCCTTACACCCTCACCTAGTAAATCAAATTTTGTTGTACAAATGTCGCTAGAACCATTATATCTAATCCTGATAGTTCACCAAAGTCTCAACCTAAGAATCATTCATTGATTGAATATAATAGTCAAAAAAACTACCAAATGTTTTCTTGTACAGGCAGAAGCTATTTTAAAAGAGCCCTGCCAGGAGAACTTCATTTGATGAAATGTTTCTAAGATTAGTTAGTCATATAGTAAGATTTCTGAGGCTTTGTAGGTTTGAGAGTTAGTTATGGAAAGCAGGAATAGAACTGAGGGGTACAGAGCAGGAGCTGTGCCACCTTGTTCCACAGAGAAAACTCAACCTAGATTTGACTTTTGGGTGGCTACTAGAAATGGCTGGCTCAGCCCTGGAATGAGTGAAACTGATGGAGACAGATCAGGTCTCTGTCCTGGGAGCATTTACTCTTGGACTCAGGTAATAAAGAGGTGAGAGAGCCTCTCAGATTATCTCCTGTACAAAGGTTGTTTGAGCTTGGAACTCTCTTGCCCACTACTGCTTTATCCAAACCAAGAGTAATAACCTCTTTTTAGGTTAAAAAATATATATATATTTATATTTGGAGACTGTGGTGATTTGAAGCTGTGTGTAGCCCAGAAAAACATGTTCTTAAATCTAATTCATTTCTTTGGGTGTGGACCCATTTAAGTAGACCTGCCTCATTTAGGATGGTCTTAATCCTCTTGCTGGAGTTCATTATAAGAAGAATGGGGAGAGAGAGAGAGAGAGAGAGAGAGAGAGAGAGAGAGAGAGAGAGAGAGAGAGAGAGAGAGAGAGAGAGAGAGAGAGAGAGAGAGAGAGAGAGAGAGAGAGAGGGAAGG
>PVIY010063395.1:0-10518 GCA_004026745.1 Myrmecophaga tridactyla | reverse complement strand
TATGTGGTGCTTGTCTGCCTGTGGGTCCCACCAGCAAAAGATGTCGTGTCTCCTTTAACTTTGGAAGGCTCTCCCTGCTGGGGGCGTGGTCGAGACAGAGGAGAGGTTGTAGGCTGGTTTTAATGGCTTCAATTTGCCAAGCCCTGGGGTCTGAGTTCCTTTAGTGAAGGATTCCACCTAAGTTGGGTTTCACCCCTACCCTGGGGAAGGCTCATGTGGGAGACAGCCCTGAAAGCAGTCTGTTTCTGCCTATGCGTGGGGCAGTTACAGCCTGAAAAGTCCCGCCGCTGAATCCAGAGGCTGCCAAGTCTCCATAGAAACAGCCATGAAACCCCCCGTTTTGTCCCCTTTCCTCTTTTTCGGTTAGCCCAATAAGTGACTTCTGACTTGCCCAGTTTCGCGTGAGCTGGGGGCCTATTTTTAGTAATCAGAATTTGTTTATTAATGCCACAATTGGTGCTTGGTTGGACTCAGTCCCCACTACTCTTTCCTTTCCCTCCGAGAAGCCGAGTATGGGGGAGGGGCACCGGGCGCTGGCCGCTGCGGCTTGGGGAACTCACGGATCCAGAGAGTTGCAGTCGGTCTAGCTGCTCCAGACCTGGGCACGCTGTGTGTCCTGTCACTATCGTGGTTCCGGGAGCTGTTCTGTACTGTTTCTGGTTATCTAGTAGTTGTTCTGGAGGACGAACTAAAACGCACACATTGCTAAGCCACCATCTTGGCCCCCTCATTATATATTCTTGATAATAAACCCTCTTTGAATATGTAGTTTCCAAATATATTTTTTCCATTGTGTGTGCTGTCTTTTCACTTTATTGACAAAGTTCTTTGATGCACAAATGTTTTTAATTTTGATGAGGAACCAGTAATATATTTTTTCTTTTGTTACTTTTGCATTGGGTATAAAGTCTAAGAAGCCATTTCCCATCACAAGATTTTGAAGATACTTCTCTACATTATCACATGGGATTTCTATAGCCCTGGTACTTATATTTAGGTCTTTGATCCACTTTGAGGTAATTTTTCATATGGTGTGAGATAGCGGTAATCTTTCATTGTTTTGGATAGGAATACACAGTTCTCCTAGCACCATTTGTTGCAGAGCATGCTTCCCCAGTTGAGTAGGCTTCACAGTTTTGTCAAAATTGATTGACCATAGGTGTGAGGGTCTGCTTCTTAATTCTCAATTTGATTACCTTGGTCAATACTTGTATCATGCTGCTTTGACCACTGAAGCTTTTTGTAAAATACTTTAAAGTCAGGAAGTATAAGGCCTCCAAATTTGTTTTTCCTTTTCAAGATTTTTTTTTTTTGGCTGTTCAGGGCCTATTACCCTTTCAAATAAATTTGATAATTGCCTTTTTCGTTTCTGCAAGTAGGCTGTTGGAATTTTGACGGGAATTCCATTGAATCTGTAAGTCAATTTGGGTAGAATTGGCATCTTCACCATATCTGGTCTTCCAGTCCATGAACACAGAATGTTCTTCCATTATTTAGGCCTTCTTTGATTACTTTTAGCAATGTTTTGTAGTGTTCTGTGTGTAGGTCATCTACATCCTTGGTTAAATTTTTTATTCCTAGATTTTTTATTCTTTTGCTGGCTATTATAAATGGAATTTCCCCCTGATTTTCTTCCCAAATTGTCTCTTAGTAGTGTAGAGAACACTTGTAATTTTTATGTCAATCTTGTATTCTACCACTTTGCTGAAATATTTTATTAGCTGTAGTAGCTTTGTTGTAAATTTTTCAGAACTTTCTAAATATAGGAACATGTCATCTGCAACAGTGACAGTTTTACTTCTTCCTTTCCAATTTTGCTGCCCTTTATTTCTTTTTTCTTGCCTAATTGTTGTAGTCAGTACATCAAAACAGTGGTGGCCATGGGCATCCTTGTCTTTCTCCAGATCTTAGAGGGAAGGATTTCAGTCTTTCCCCACTGTGTATGATTATTAGCTGTGGGTTTTGATATATCCATGTTGATGGAGTTTCCTTCTATTCCTATCTTTCAAAGTGTTTTTATCAAGAGAGGGTGTTGTTTTTTGTCAAATGCCTTTTCTGCATCAATCAAGAGTATCATGTGGTTTTTATCTACTGGTTTGTTAATGTGGTGTATTATATTAATTGATTTTCTTTTGTTGAACTACCCTTACATATCCAAGATTAAACCCAATTGACATTAGGGTGTAATTTTTTAAAGTGCTGCTGGATTCGATTTGTAAACTGTGCTGGTTTGAAGGATGTTATTTTCTCTAGAAAAACCATGTTTTAATCCTAATCCCATTTTGTTAAGGCAGCCACTTCTTCTAATCCCTATTCAGCATTGTATGCTTGAAATTATAAATAGATCATCTCCCTGGAGATGTGATTTAATCAAGAGTGATTGTTAAACTGGATTAGCTGGAGATGTGTCTCCACCCATTTGGGTGGCTATTGATTAGTTTCTAGAGTCCTATAAAAGAGGAGACATTTTGGAGAAAGAAGGAGATTTGGAGAGAGCATAGAATGCTGCAGCACCATGAAGCAGAGAGTTCATGATCCAGTGACCTTTGGAGATGAAGAAGAAAAATGACTCCTGGGGAGCTTCATGAAACCGGAAGCCAGGAGAAGAAGCTAGCAGATGATGCTGTGTCCGCCATGTGCCTTTGCAGAGGAATGAGAAACTCTGACTGTGTTCACCATGTGCCTTTCCAGATGAGAGAGAAACTCTGAACTTCACTGGCCTTCTTGAATCAAGGTATTTTTCCCTGGATGCCTTAGATTGGACATTTCTATAGACTTGTTTTAACTGGGACATTTTCTCGGCCTTAGAACTATAAACTAGCAATTTATTAAATTCCCCATTTTAAAAGCCATTCTGTTTCTGGTATATTGCATTCCAGCAGCTAGCAAACTAGAACGTAAGCACTTTGTGGAGGATTTTTACATCTATATTCATAAGCTAGAGATTGGTCTGTACATTTCTTTATTGGTATTTTCTTTGTCTGGACTTGATATTAGGATAATGTTGTCTTCATAGAAAAAGTTAGGTAGAGTTCCCTTCTCTTCAAGTTTTTGGAAGAGTTTGAGCAGGTTTGGTATTATTTCTTCTTGGAATTCTTGGTAGAATTCATCTGTGAAGCCATTTGGTCCTGGACTTTTTTAGGGGGGAGGTTTTGATGACTAATTAAATCTCTTTACTTGTAATTCTTATGTTGAGGTCTTCCAGTTCTCTTAGAGTCAGTGTAGTTGTTTGTGTGTTTTAAGAATTTGTCCATTTCATCTAGGTTGTCTCATTTGTGGGCATACATGGTTCATAATATCCTACTATGACCCTTAATTTTTCTGTGGGGTCTGTCTAGCTAAAGATTTCTCAATTTATTTGATATTCTTGAAGAATCAAGTATTGGTTTTGTTCATTCTATTTTTTTTGTTCTCAATTATATTTATTTCTTCTCTAATCCTTTTTATTTCTTTCCATCTGCCTCTATTAGGTTTAGCTTGCTGATCTTTTTCTAGTTCCTCCAGGTGTGCAGTTAGGTGTTTGACTTTAACTTTTTCTTCTTTCTTTAACATAAGCAGTTAGGGCTATACATTTCCCTATAAGCATTGCCTTCACTGCATTCCATAAGTTTTTATATGTTCTGTTCTCATTTTTATTTGTCTCAGAATATTTACTGATTTCCTTTTGGACCCACTGAATTTTTAAAAGAGTGTGTTATTTACCTTACATATATTTTTGAATTTTCCAGTTCGCTGTTATTGCCTACCATTCATTCCATTGTGGTCATAGAAGATGCTTAATATAATTTTAATCCTTTCAAATTTATTGAGACTTGTTTTGGGACCCAACATGTGATATTTCCAATTCTGAAAGAGAGAGACAGGCCGTTGCAGGACATGTCAACATTGCATTGGGATAAAATGTCAAAATCCCATATACTCCTGCCTGAGTAACAGGGAATTAATCATGAAGCAACAAATAGAGACATTGTCACACTGGCTGTGCTGACTTATTCTACCCTGAATTTACTACCAGGCACAGAGTAGAGAAAATGAAAACCTTTTAGGGTTCTAGCATGACTCCTGAAGAATCTGGCCAAGTCTAGTTCCCCTTCTCATGGGGCAAAAGAAGCTTCGGGAGTAGGGCCAATTGAATATTCTATTTTCTGGGGATGCCCCCGCTGGTCATCACCCCCAGGCCTGGCCAAACCCCTTCCAGGACCCTCATCCTGTTGTTCTCTGGGCTTCTACCAGGTAGGCCATCCCCAAAAGGAGCCCTGGCTCCAACTCGAAACCGGTCATACTAACTCCTTGCCCCTCCAACGAAATAACTTTAGTGTCTTACTAATCCTAGAAGCTCCCAGTTTTACACCTCTCTTTCCATTGCACCCCTGTGGTAGTTAGGTTCAGGTGTTACCTTGGCCAGGTGAAGGTGCCTAGTTCTGTTGCTGTGGACATGAGCCAATGGCATGTGAACCTCATCTGTTGCTGATTACTTCTGCAGCTGGCCAGGAGGTGTGCCTGCTGCAAAGAATGATGTTTGATTTAATTGTCTAGAAGGTTAAATGAGAGAGCTCATGTAGCACAACAAAAGCAGCTCAGCATACCTCATCTCAGCACTTGCAGCTCAGCCCAGGTATTTGGAGAAGCAGAAAGGAATCACTCCAGGGAAAGTTGTTGGAACCCAGAGACCTGGAGAGAATGCCAGCAGTGATTGCCCTATGCCTTCCCATGTAAGAAAGAACCGCTGTTGAAAGTTAGCTGCCTATCTTCTGAAGAACTACACATTTTTAACTAAATAAATCCCCTTTTATTAAAAGTCAATCCATCTCTGGTGTGTTGCATTCTGGCAGCTTTGGTAGACTAGAACACCCCCTCAATGTAAATTTTTTCAGATCAGTTACCATTATTTGAAATTATCTGATTTTTTTCATGTATTTGTGATTTATTTTCAAATATATTGTTCAAATTATTCATCATTGTAACTTCCATGCTGAGAATGTCCCCCCTAGTACACATTTCATGCACAAAAACAGTTTGCTGGATGAATTAATGTGAGTCTGAGTGTAGAGTGGTTTTAAGCTGTTCTCTGTTTTGTTCTTAAATTCTGTGATCTCCAGACTCTCTCCAAATCCTTATTTAAAGTTATATCCAAAGTAAATTAACAGGGCTGTCTCACAATTGGGACATTTTACTTGCATATTTAGATTAGTTTTAGCAAGTCATTACAGATGTGCAATCATCACCATAATCCTGTTTTGGAATTGAATTCCACCAACACTCCCAAAATGTTGCCACTTGCAGGCAATTACTGCTCTCAAACTCAGGTAGAAGCCATGCTGACTCACTCTGTCTATAAAGATTTTTTCTTGCCAGAAATCTCATGTCAACGTCATCATACAATATGTAGTCTTTTGCATTTGGCTTCTTTCACTTAACAAAATAATTTTGTGCTTCATGCACTCCAGTTTGTTACAAGTAGCAATAACTCGTTCCTTTTTATTACCCAACAATATTCCCTTATATGGATATAGCACCTTTTCTTATTCCATTCAGGAATTGCTGGGCAACTGGATTGTTTCTAGGTTTAGATTATTATGAATAATGCTAGTATGAACATTTGTGTATGACTCTTTGCGTGAACCTAAGTTTTCATTTCTGTTGGGTGAATACCTACTGTGGAATTGCTGGATTGTATGGTAAGTGCATGTGGACCTTGTTAAGAAAACAACCACATTGTTTTCTGAAGTGATTGTACCATTGCATGTTCTCACTTTTCATGTATCATGACTGGTTCTCCTCCCTGACCCTGGGCCAGACAGAGCACTGAATCCTGCTCTCCATTTTTTTCCTTGCCTTATTTTTGTGAGCTTCTTCATCTTCCAGGCTGGAACATATAGGAGGCAAAATGAAATCCTAGGGTATGCTGCTCATTTGTTTTTGGAAACCTGAGGTGTTGGTCCCCAAAAGGTCCATTTTCTTTTTTCTACATTCAGAATCTTCTGATGCTTTTAGTTACAGTATGGCAGGAGAAACAGTGTGAAATGTGACACTCCCCTTTTTCTGAACCAGCAGCCAGGGTAGTGATTATGAACATGAACTACTCTGGAGCTCTGAGGCTTAGGTTCTGATCCTGGTGTCCTCTTGCTAGATGTGCATTTGGTCCTCAGTTAACTGATCTGTAAAGGGAGGATGTCGTAATGCTTAAATAAGTACATTCATGAAAGAGCCTTGAACAGTTCTGAGTATGTGATAAACACACAAGTCTGTTGTCAGTACTTTTGTGTGAATCTAAGACCAGTGTTCCGGTCCTTGACACTCTTCTGCTCCCTTGATAATGACAGTCATCCAAGTCATCAATATTCCAAGTCCTGGAGTTGAGATCTGTATGAACCAGAAGTTTGTTCTTTGAGAAAAATCAATAAAATTGATGTACCCTTACTTAGGTTGACCAAAAGAAAAAGAGAGAGGATGCAAATAAACCAAATCAGAATGGAAGAGGAGACATAACCACTGACCCTGCAGAAATAAAGGACGTAATGAGAGGATACTATGAGGAACTATACGCTAATAAACTAGACAACATAGATGAAATGGACAACTTCCTAGAAAGGCATGAACAACCAGCATTGACTTGGGAAGAAAAAGATGAGTGCAACAAACCAATCACAAATAAAGAGATTGAAACAGCCATCAACCCCCCCCCAAATAAAAGTCCAGGACCAGATGGATTCACATGTGAATTCTACCAAGCATTCAAGAAAGAGTTAGTGCCAATCCTGCTTAAACTCTTTAAAAAAATGGGAAAGGAGGGAAAGCTACCTAATTCATTCTATGAGCCAACTCCACCTTCATATCAAAGCCAGACAAAGATACTATGAGAAAAGAAAATTACAGACCAATTTCTCTAATGAATATAGATGCAAACATTGTCAACAAAATACTTGCACATTGAATACTGTGGCACATTAAGAGAATTATACACCATGACCAAGTGGGATTTATTCCAGGTATGCAAGGATAGTTCAACATAAGAAATTCAATTAATGTAATACAGCACATCAACAAATCAAAGCAGAAAAAGCACGTGATCATCTCTATTGATGCAGAAAAAGCACGTGATCATCTCTATTGATGCAGAAAAAAAATTCAAAATTCTTTCTTGATGAAAACACTTCCAAGGATAGGAGAAGGGAACTACCTCAACATGATAAAGGGAATATATGAAAACCCACAGCTAACATCATTCTCAATAGGGAAAGCCTGAAAGTTTCCCCCCTAAGATCAGGAACAAGACAAGAATGTCCACCATCAGAAATGACAGGAACCTCAGAGCTGATAGAAATGACAGAGCCTAGAGAAATGACATAAGCTTCAGAGCCAACAAAAGCTTCAGAGCTAACTTCACAGCAGAGCTGACACAGATGTAGACACATGGAGAACAGAGACACAGATGTCTGCATGTGCTTGGAGCCCAGCAGATTTTGCCATGAAATGTTAAGTAAGCCAGAATCTGGAGAGAGCCAAAGGAAGCCAAGAGATGAAAGCCCTGGAGGAGTAAAGGGCAGAACCTCCACAGGATCAGAGGCTGAAAGCAACAGAACCCAGGAGCAAGCAATCAGCAAATGCCAGCCACATGACTACACAGCTGACAGTGGTGTTCCTGATCCATCGCCCTTTCTTGAATGAAAGTAATCTCTTGTTGGCCCCTTAATTTGGACACTTTCACTTCCTTAGAACTGTAAACTTGTAATTTATTAAATTCCCCTTTTAAAGCCTTTCCAATTCTTTATACCACATTCCAGCAGCTTGCAAACTAATACAGATTTAGTATTAAAGAAGTGGGGTGCTGCTAAGGTTTGCAAATACCAAGGATGTTGAAAGAGCTTTTTAAATGGATCAGGGAAGATTCTGGTGGAGTTGTGATGATTTTGATAGAGAAGTCCTGGATGGCTTTCAAGAGACTGTTGGTAGAAATGTGGATTCTAAAGATAACTCTGATGACAGAAATGATGAACGTGTCATTGAGAACTAGAGGGAAAGCATTTTTGGCAGGTGGGAAGCAGAATTTGAGAGTGATGAACTTGTATATTTAGCAGAAGAAATTTCCAAACTAAATGTGGAAAAGTTACAATAGTTATATACCAAAGCAATATCTAGTTACATGCTATCCACAGTCCCATGAAAAAAAATGACTTAATTGCTCCTAACCCCTGATGCAAGGCAATTCAAAGCATCCCCACAAAATGTACATGTATACAGCAGTACAGTAAATCATTTAAATAACATGCTTGACTTTTACACAGCTTGACCCAGACTTAAGGTAAAAGAATTCCATCGTAGTTACAACTAAAAAATATGTTCAGCTTCATAAGAAGAATTTGTTTTTCTTATTATAGAGAAAATGGTCCATATAATTTCCTGGAATAAACAACAACAACAAATCACCTCATAAATATTTTATATTGTAAAAAAACCCCATCATGCTCCCTGGGTCTGTATGAAATCAGAATATTCAGGTTCATTAGAAGTGAATGCAAATGGAATTCATTTCACTGCATCAACTTTGATATGCAGTAGATTTAGTAGTCTGGACTACTTGTAGCCTCATGGAAAATACTTTAGAAAATCACAAAGGTACATACTTCAAACTAACCTTTCTAGGAGGTTCACTTAGTGTACCATAGCAACCTCCAATGACTTAGAGAAGAGATTTTAAAAAGTTATCTGCTTATAAGATTTACTTAGCAAGAAGAATTCTGTATTATCTATTTTAAGTACATTTCATATACATAAAACCCCAGTTTAAATAAGATTATCAAACAAGTCCATTATCTTTTTGCTCAGCTTGAAAATTCATTTCTCATCATTTCCCAGGTCATATGCATAATAGCAAAGCAGATAAAATTAGAATGGTGGTAGACATCAAATAGAAATCCAGTTTTTTTCCCTATCAAATTTATGTCCCTCAAAACACAGGTGAAGTGACAAAATTTAAAAGCTCTACTGCATTCCCTGGAGCTTAACTTCCTAACAGAATAGTCTAGTTAATTCTAGAGGATGAACACACAGGTATGAGAAGGCGACAGCCAGAGTTCAAAGCCCTGTCAGGGAAGACTGGTTTAGCTTTCCTGGAGCAAGGCCATTTTCAGTGGTTCTGCTACTAAGCACCAGTCAAAAATGTTCACTACTGCTAAAGCAAAGAGGTCTGAGTGTGAGTATGACTTAGGGAACTCATCATATGTCTCTGAAAACTACCAAATGAGACTCCACTGTGGGTTAACTACATATATGAAAACCAACACATTTATCTCTTAATCAGTGGGAATTCTTATTATTATCATGCCCTTCTTAGACATAAAAGTGATAACAGTGCATCTAGAATTATGCAGTTAAGACTTAATTATAAATATCCAAACTGTTGCATTTAAAAATTAAAGATTAAAAGTTACTCCCAAAAAAAAATTTTTTTCAAAAATGAAATTTAGTTTATTAAAAAACTGCAATGATGGTTAATTCAACCATGAATACTCATGTACAAAAAAATCCTACTTTCTTATTCCAAACTACTAAGTTAACAAAACTCTCCTAAGCTTTTAAAAGATCTTCCATTAGAGTTGTACCTCCCGCCTGAGGTCTGGGCCTTGGTTTGGCAGAGAATTACTGACAAACCAAGTGCAAAAGGAGACCTTCAACACAAACTTAAGCAACTTCAAAATCTTAGACAAGTGAGGGAAACCAACTTTCCGAATAACCCTGTCAAGATAATCAAATGTCAAGAAACCAATAGAAGCTCACTAAGCTTTTGCAGATGCAAGAAAATATGGCCAAGCCAAGTGACCAAATTAAAATACCAGAGGAGACATAGTATTTGAAACAACTATTCAAGGGTGTTCATACAAATCTCCTCAATGACTTCAGTGGGTTGGCTAAAGACATAGAGGATATCAAGAAGACACTAGAAGAGCATAAAGAAGAATTTTAAAGAATAAATAGAAAAATAGCAGATCCTATGTAAATGAAAGATACTGTAGACCAAACTAAAAATATACTAGAGATACACAACAGCAGATTTGAAGAGGCAGAAGAAAGAAATGAAGTTGAGGATAGGGCAATTGAATTTGAATGCACAACAGAACAAATGGTGAAAAATACGGAAAGAATTGAATTGGATATCAGGGAAATGATAGATAACATAAAGAATACAAAGAAAAGAATCATTAGTGTCCCAGAAGGAGAATGAAGAATAAAGGTCTGGGAAGATTATTTGAGGAGTTAATTGGGGAAACTTCCCAACTACTATAAAAGATGTAATATGCAGCTCAAAGAAGCTCAGTGAACTCCAAATAGAATAAATCCAAACAGACCCACTGTAAGGCACATTCTAATCAGCCTGTCAAATGCTGAGGAAAAGCAGAAAATCCTGAAAGCAGCAAGAGAACAGTGATCCACCACATACAAGGGAAGCCTCATAAGACTAAGTTTGGATGACTCGATGGGCACCATGGAAATGAGAAGACAGTGGTATGATGTATTTAC